>CAKAEH010001629.1:0-41139 GCA_916381525.1 Cercopithifilaria johnstoni | reverse complement strand
TATCAAAATTTATAAATTGTTTAAATGCACGTAAATTTTATGTCAATCCATTTTATACAAATATTTTTAGGATTATCTCATTTGAATTCTGCAATAAGCAATTTTCTTATCACTCCTATTTATTTCTGTAAATAATAAATATATGAAATAATAAATAATAAATATATGAAATAATAAATAATAAATATGTGAGAATAATAAATTTACTATGTATTTCATATTTTGTTGTTGATTATTTAAAGGAATGAAATAATTTCGAAATATAAATATATGAAATAATAAATGTCTAAATTTACTTTTGTATTTTCCTTTCTTTAATATTTCATTATTTGTTATTGCTTATTTAAAGGATCAAAATAATTTCGAAAATATTCTTTAATGTGTAAATAATTTTTGAAGCCAAAAAATTGAAATGAAATTTTTTACTTAATTTATTATTTTACTTAATTTTGAACTTAATTTTATTACTTCGTTTCTTTTTTTTTTGTTTTTCAATTTATTAATTATACATTTTTTCTGTTTTTAAATTTATTAATTATCGTTTTTTATTGTTGAAAGTTTTACTTTTGTTTTTTTTTCTTTTTGTTTTTCAGTTCATTAATTATCGTTTTTTTTTATTGTTGAAAATTTTAAATTTTTTCATTGTTTTAAATTATTTCTAAAAATAATTTGAATATAAATATATTTATAAATTGTGAAATTTATTATTCTTCGTTTCGTTTTTTTTTTTTTTGTTTTTATTCCTCTAATTTGTTAAATTATGAAAATTTTTATAGCAATATTGTTGAATTATCAGAGCAAGAGAATATCTTATCAGACGTTTTATCAAAAGAGCAATCGATTGAAATCGTTGAAAAAAACGACGACAAAGAAGACGAATTACAAACGAAAGATTTAAAAATATTAAATCAAGAATTGAAAAACGATCAGGAAATTAAAAAAGCATTCGAGAAACAAAAATTTATATCTCACAATATGGTTGGTACTCTTTTAATTTATTATTTTATATTATACAAAATAATTATTCAATTGATTAAGAGAAATCGTTAAATATATATTTTTTTTAAAAAAAAAAAAAAAAAAACCATAACTAAATAATATTATCAAATTTATCAGTAAGATTTGATATTCGTTTTAGGTATTAAATTTATTAAGTGATAAATTTTTTTTATTAAGATAGTATTAGGAATACTATATACAGGCAGCGCAATTATGTGATTTCAATATGAGAGAGGATCGTTGTGCACCTGAATTACCAAGTACCGATGATGTTGAATATGCAAGAGCTGCAGCCTGGGCTAGTGAATCGTTAAATAATGTATTGAAAGATAAAAAAGGTAGTAAATTAATTTTATAAGTTCTTTTTATTTTTAATTTAAATATTATCAAATAAATTATATAGTATCAAACAAAAAAAAATTGCTAATTTTTGTTAATTATGAATTTTTATTAATTTATTAATTATGCTAATTTTTTTAGGTCGTCAATTGTTTCGTGTTTTCTTGCACGATGCATTGGCGGAAGAAAATTTATCATTTATTGAATCGTTTGAGAAATTCAAAGTAATGACTTCACTAGATGATAAAAAACAATACATTCAAGAATTCTTTGAAAAATATTCACCTTACGTCAATCTTAGCAGTTTAGCATTACAGGTAAAATATTACAGTGTTATTGTAAATAATTTTTAATCATTACAGGTAAAACTAAAAAAAATTATTTCTAATCTTTAATTAGTTCTTTTGTTTAAAATATTATTTGCATTTGAATTTGTTAATAGAATTTCTATTGAATGAATTCATTTTTTTACAAATGCTAACTTTTCTTTTCTGAAATTTCAACTTAAAAATGCATCATAGAAATTCATGACAATTACTAAATTATATAGCTAAAAAAAGGTATTATTCAAAAAGGTATTATTAGGCCTTTTTACTGGATCATCAAAATTATAAGACTATAGAAACCTAATGAATTATTATTACTAAACCTCCCACACATTTATCTAATTGTAAAACTTTCTCACATTGAAATTTCTAGAAGTTTAAAAATATTACTTTTGCATTACTTACAGTGTAAGATAAAAAAGTTACAGAGAATTAAAGAAACTGCAGTAAAAGATAATCCAGATCCAGCAGCATTTCTACTTGCCGTAAAAGAAGTAAACAGACTTTTGGAATGTGATCAATTTCCAAGATTTAAACGATCCGATATTTACATTAGCTTTCTAGAAAGAATTATGCCACGTGCATATGCTGAAAAATGGACAACAAGTTTTGAAGCACTTGTTGGAAATCAGGTCATACATTTTCTTTTTTTGAATTTTATTAATTTTCATATTTCATTCAATAATTGTAAATTTCTTAACAAGAGATGATCTCTTTCTCTTTCCCTCTTACTTCTTTTATCTTATCGGAACATTATTCATTTTACATATCATCGATTTCGTATTCAAATATCACCGATATCTATTTTCTCTGTAATAATAGAAATTTTTAAATAATAGGAAAAAGTTAAATTTTCATTTTCAATATTTAAAAATAATATTGATTACATTTTGATTGTACAATAGAAATTAATCATAAATATTTATATTCAAATTTTTAGGTTGGTCGACATTATTTTCGTTCCTTCTTGCGAAATATTCATGCCGAGGAAAATTTACGTTTTTGGGAAGCGGTAATTGAATATAAGCAAACGAAAAATAAAAGTGTTGCAATGCTTAATATGGGTCGAAATATTCAAAAGCAATATTTGGTTGAAGGAGCAAATAATGAGGTTATTTGTTTATTAATTAATTTATATTTAAATTTTAACTTTTAATCTTAACATTGAAATAAAAATAATCATCCAAAAATTACAGACAAATATTTGGTTTTCTTTTCTTTTTTTTCCTTTAAACGGTAATAATACTATTACTAATTTATATAGTAGTCATTAGTGATAGCAAAAACGACAATAACAACAACGGCAACAACACAACAACAACGACAACAACAACAACAATGACAATAATAGCAGCAATTACAGTAGAAAGAGATAGATAGATATAAGCTAGATGGTTTCGTTGATTCATTAATTTTATTATTGCAATAAAACTATTACTAATTTATATAGTAGTCATTAATGATAGCAAAAACAACAATAACAACAACAACAACAACAACGATAACAACAATGACAATGGCAATAACAATAGCAATTACATTAGAAAAAAATAGATATAAGCTAAATAGTTCCGTTAATTCATTAATTTTATTATTTATGAAATTAAATAGGAAACATTTGAGAAATTAAATGGTATCATTGAGTCCTAATTATTAATTATGAAATTAAATGGTACCATCGAGTTCTAATTATCATTTATGAAATTAAATGGTGTCATTATGAAATTAAATGGTATCATTGAGTCCAAATTATTAATTATGAAATTAAATGGTATCATTGAGTCCAAATTATTAATTATGAAATTAAATGATATCATTGAGTTCTAATTATTATTTATGAAATTAACTGGTATCATTGAGTTCGAACACTTCAATAATTTAAATAAATGAGCAGCTTAAATTAATGAAATATATAATTTTCTTCAATTAAATTTATTTTATGTATTTTTTTACTTTTTTATGAAATTTTAAACTTCTTCAGAATATTTTAGTTTTATAATTTCATGGAATAAAAATGCAGCAAAAGAAGAAAGTTTCAAAATGATTATTTTGAAAATATTTTCATTCAGATATTTCTACCATTTGGTTTACGTCAAGTGATTGAAAATAAAATTGAAACAGAAGATGTGGATAGTACATTATTCGATGAAGCGATAAAACATATCGAACAAGTACTTAAAAATGATCCATATGTACGATTTCTGCAATCAACCGAATACAACGATTTATTGGCTAAATTAAAATAAATTTCAAATTATAAATTATGTGAGAGAGAAAAAGAGAATGGTAGAAATCAATTGATGTTTTGTTCAAATATTATATAATTAAATGGGCAGTATTATAGAATGTTATTAACAATAACTATGAAGCATTTATTATTCAATTGTTTCATTAAATTGCTTCCAATTAATATTTTATAAATATTTTCAAATATTCAAATTTACAGTATGCAAACCAGGTATATTTATTATGATTGAGAGAGAGGGAGAGAGAGAGAGAAAAAAAGCTTTAATTACAAATTTGTTTTTCCTATTAATTTAAAAACAAAAGGTGCGGAATTATAATTTCATTTCGAAATTATAGGAAAGCGTTAAAAGAAAATAAAATATTTGAAGCAATTTATAATTGTTTTTTATTTTTAAAGTAGATGAATTAAAATATTTATTTAGCATTTCCTATTTTAATTTCATTTGTATTTCATTTCATCAAACTATTATGGTTAAAAGAAATGTATTGCTAATTGGAATAAATATTTCATTTAATTATTTAAATTCACATTAAAACAATTAAATGATAATACTATTAATTAAAATGATTTAAATTGAAGAGGGAAAAAAAAGTTGGAAATGATTTTTAATTTTTTGCATAAAAATTATTTGCAAAATTAAAGTGCACGAGAAAATCTGTCAGCAAATAAATTCATCATTGCATGGAAATTTATAATTGAAAGAAATCACATAAAGCTTCTTAATCAATTAAATTAATTATTAAGAAAAAACAAACATTCATCAGAAATGTTTTCGTTTTTTTCAAACTTTGAAAAGGAATTTTTGAAAAAGTTATAATTACAGGTGTTTAAGAATTTGCAAAAAATATAGTTAATAAATTTTTAAATTCAATTCTCATATTTTAGCATTTATTTCTATTATATAAAATTATCATTTCAATTTCACAAACTTTTCTTAACTATTCAAAATTGCCTTTTGTTTTATTCTTTTGAAAACGTAATAATTACAGGTGTTTAAGAATTTACAAAGAATGTAGTTAATAAAAAATTTTCAAAATTCAATTCTCATATTCTAACATTTATTTCTATTATATAAAATTATCATTTCAATTTCGCAAACTATTCTTAACTATTCAAAATTGCCTTTTGTTTTAGTTTAATTATTTTTTTAAAAAAAAAATTAATTTTCTAAAAATAATTAATATTCTCATAGATGCAAACATTCATTCAAATGTAAGCATTTCATTCCAATTCATTGAAATTCTTTTTAAACAGCTTATTTTAATTAATTAATAAGTTATTGTCATTTTGAGAAATTTTGAAATATAAAGTCTGAAATTTAAATTATAGTTGCTAATGAGACGAAGTTTAGAATTTATTTTAATTATAGTTGCTAATGAGACGAAGTTTAGAATTTATTTTTCTTTTTAAACAAAAGAAATAGAGGTGAGAGAATTCTTTCTTAATGATTTGTTTGCTTAATTTTTTCCCCCACCAATTAAACATTTTTACTAATTAATTCTGTTCGCTGTATACGTCTGATGAAGTTATTTGGAAAATGATTTGGAATTTCAAATTTAATTTGCAATTAAATGTTAATTGACAATATTAATACTTTCCAATGTAATTAATATCTTTACATTATAATTATTACCTTTACTTCGCCGTTTACTGCAAACATCAATATTTTGTAGTGCGCTTTTACCACAGTCAACAAATCCTACACTATCTTATTTTAATTATCAGCTTGCATTAATGATTATCATAATCATTAATACATACACACAAAAACTTACATTAATGATTATTATAATCATTACTATATATTATTTACATGCACACACACACACACACACACACACACATACACACTGTCATTGTTCAAGCCATTGATAAAATTTTATTTTAAAATTTAATTGAATCCAAATTTTGTTTTTTTATTATCAACTTACATTAATGATTAGCATAACTATTAATATATATTATTCACACACTCACACACACACACACACACACACACACACACACACACACACACACACACATACACATACACACAAACACACACACACACATACATACCCATCATAATTGTTCAAGCGATTGATAAATATTTTAAAATTTAATTCAATTCAAACTTCATTTTTTTCTTTTGCTTTAATTAATAATACTAATTAATTGTCACGCTATAATTTACACAGCACTATGCTGCAATAGAATTTTATCATATCCAATTTTAGTCAATTTTTCATCACTTCAATTTCACAAATAATTTTATTAAAATTTTTAATTTTAATTTAATTTTGTTAAAATCTTTGAAAACTACAAGAAATTTCTCTTAGCAAATTGAATTTTAGTTTAATATATTAATTACAAATATTGTAATTTATTACTATTTTAATGTATTAAATAATTATAATTCTGAATTTTTTCTTTTTGCCACAATAAAATCATAAATGAATATTGGAATTGGTTGACTTAATAATAAAATGATATTATACAAAAGACCGTCAGTGGATATTGGAATTCGTTGACTTAATAATAAAGTGATATTGTATAAAAGATCATAAATAGGAATTGATTGACTTAAGAATAAAATGTTATTGCATAAAAGATCATAACTGAATATTGGAATTGATTGACCTAATAATTAAATATTACTGTGTAAAAGGTCATTAATGGATATTGGAATTAATTGACTTAATAATAAAATAATGATATTGTAGTCTATTATAAAGTTTAGTGATAAGAGAATGATAAATGAATTCATTTAAGTAAAAGTGATCGAAATTTTTTGTGCATACATTTCAATTGAAAAAGAATTAACAACTATAAATTAACTAATTAATTATTAAGGTATTAATTGTTTCAAACTTATACTCGTCATTTGTAGCTTTAAAAATTTATTAGGAAGAAAAGTTTTGAAAGTTTATTAAATTAAAATCAAATTTTTCATTTCATTTAATTTAAAAAACTTTTTTGCGTATATTTTTTACACCGTATAGCTAAATAAAAGTAAGGTGATAATGAAAAAATTTCATAATTAATTTACCTTTTTTTCACCTGTTTTTCTTTCTCTCTCTCTCTCTCTCTCTCTCTTTCTATCCTTTTTTTTCTAACTTCATTCTATATTTCATTATGTTGTCTGAAGAAATGAAATACAATATTTATTTCTTTTCTCTATCAACTATATCAAGTCATCAATTTGTTTCACTTTTCTTTAACTGTTAATTTAAATTTTTCAATGATCGTTAAAACAAAACAAATTAATAATATATTATTAATTCTAAAATTTCATTAAATTATATTAATTTTTAATAAAATGATTCAAATTAATGAAAATTTAACGAACAATTTTACGTTTACTGCATTTTTCAACAGAAATTTATTCCTTTTCGTTGAACAAAATAGATTATTGAATTACATTATTTAATTCTTTCTTAAATGTTGAAATTTTTCTAAATTAAAATTTAATTATTTGTTTTACAATTTTGCTTTCAAATCTTTTTCAATTTCAATATTTCAATTCCAATACTCAATAACTCAATAACTCCAATACTCAATGACTTGAATACTCAATCTTTTCCATCCCTTTCTTCTGCTATCTTTATCAAGAAATAAAGTAATATATTTAAAAAAAATCCTTGTCATTTTAAATTTGAAATTTTAGACGAACAAGAAGTATTGATGGGATAAAAGTAAAAGTATAATAGATGTTACATAGAGTTATATGTTATAAATTATATATTATAGTATATGTTATAAAATATTATATAATTTAATAAGCGTTCAGAAAATAACCAAAGAGCATAGAACGATAGTAGAGATGTAGTGAATGAAAATTGCAATGATTGTTGTAACATATAAAAGAGAAAACAAAGATCGATGATATTATAGAAAGATCATTAGTATTGTTACATATGAAAAAAAAAACAAAGATTGATAATAATACGGAAAAATCAATAGTGCAGGTGTTAGTTAGTGAATACAAGTGAAGTAATTATTGTTAGAAATAATTGTATGAAAGAGAAAACAAAGATTGATGATATTTGTTGAAAGATCAATAATGCAGGTATGATAGAATGAAAATGAAATAATTGTTCATTACACATAGAAGTAGAAAACAAGAGATTGATGATATTGTTGAATGGTAAATTAGATATGAAGAAAAAAATGGTTGAAGATATGATATGATGAAAAATAATTGCAGATAATAATTTGCAAGGGAATGTTAGGATGAAAACAATCTCATTGAAATATAATGGAAGTTTGAGATGGATAAGATGTTAAATACAGTCGACATTAAGTTGTTATTGGTTATTGATAGTGATTAGAGTAACAATGACTTTGATAAGTATTTCTCATACAACAAAATGTTCTTTTTCTACAGTCCGCCAGTGGCTTACCAGAGATGATAGAGTTCACTGATAAAATTCTGATAGAATTCTTCAAGCTATTACCATTCATTGAAATATAATGGAAATTTGAGATGGATAAGATGTTAAATACAGTCGACATTAAGTTATTGCAGGTTATTGATAGTGATTAGAGTTCTCAGTACTGTCTTCCACTTTAAGCTTGCCCAATTTGATAACTAACTTCAGTTGTGTGCGGATTATCAAGTTTATTTTATTCAATGCTTTCATCACTTTTTGAAGTCGGCGAAGTTTCTAATTTCGCTTAAGACATTTTTCACATGTTTCCAAAAAAAAGGTCCAAATTACACTCAAATACTTTTGACCTCTTACCATATCATCTACTGATTAACCAGTTTTATTTCTGAGTTATTTCTGGAGTATCGCAAGGTCACATTTAATGAATTGGATATTTTACGTTTCCGAATTTGGTAGTACCCAAATTTAGTTTTTAAATTATTGCTGAAGTATTGCAAGACCAAATTCAATAAATTGGATGCTTTACATTTTTAGATTTGGTAATATCAAGAATTTACAACATTCTACTTCGTGCGACATTTGGACTAAGAAGATCTTTCAGCTCGATTCTATCAGTGAATCATTTGCAGTAGATTTACCAGCTTAAATGCTTCTTTTCTCGAAATATTTTTCTCGAAGAAAATTCCGCAATTAAATCATTTGACTTAATAGAGCATAAAAATTGGTCATTAAGAAGTGATTGAGTTTGAGGTATCATATATAATGATTCATATATCTAAAGGTACAATATAAAGTTATCGTTTTGCTAATCTATATTGTATAAGGTAAGTTATTTTTTTTTGGTGTTTTGCTACCAGTAAAGAAATCATCCGATAAACAATTTCCTTTTTAAAATTTTCGGCTTTTTTTTCGAAATTTAAATTTATATTATTATTAGTTGTTTTGTTGAAATAGTTCTTAGTTGATTATTTCGAAAAAAAATTTTCTAATTTACAACAAAAACGTTGGAAAATTGTGGAACGTCGTTAGCTTGATATGATCATCATATTTGATTTTAATAATATTTGCATAAATACGTTATGGATACCTGCTGTCAGGTAGTCACAAACAATGCTTTTCACCATTATTATTCTACAATAATTCATTTCCTAAGAAGAAAAACGAAATTTATGAGAAAAGAAAGTAGGAAAATTCATTTTTTACTATTATGATGATTGTTTGTTCAGTCTAAAACTAATTGCTAAATTAATTCTTTCTTTCTTTATTTATAAATAGTGCTAACTTTGATTAGAATTATTAAGTTTAGAAGATTTTTCCGGATATTATATTCAAAGTTTGCCTTATCAATATATCAATCTTTTCCCGAATAATTAGTGAATATATTAGTGAATAATAATAATTAGTGGATGTGTTAGTGAATGTTGTGTTTTGCAGACTAGAAGCAAAAATTGAAAAGAAATACGATGAAGATGTATTATATAAATTATATGAATATTTAGGCATATTCGTATGGATGGAAAAGTTCCAGAGAGGCCTAGCATCTTTCGCTTTTGTTGCTAACAGTCAAAATAGCATGTTGTGAAGAACATTTGAAAAAGAACATTGGTTTTAATTAAGGTTTGTAATCCAGATTGCAATTTGTTATGGTGATGGTGGAGAATTAGAAGTGATGATATTGATTCGTCAATCGTGAAATTTGATGATCCAATGAATTCAAACAGTGATTCTAATCAAGATGATTTTTAAATTTAAATTTCTCTACTAAAATATTGATTGAATCATCATGATCAATTAAATGATCAACTTAGAGTGTTTTGTTGATAACGTTCGTTGTTATTGTTCATCTATTTGTTGATTTTTCTTCTGTCACTTCATTTCATTCCGTCATTTATAAATTTTCGATTGTCCGCTAACTTCTTCATAGCTCTATTGTATCTTTTCATTTACTTTTTTATTAACTTATGCTAATTAACCTATGATATGCATAAAAGTAAAGTAAGAGGAAAGAACTTTCTCTTTCTTTTTCTTCTTTTTTCATTTGACTAAAAGAATATGCTTAATAATTAATTCTGAAATTACCGTATACTTTTGCAATATTTCAATAATGATTCCGATTCCGAAAATTTTGAAATGATTTATTAGATTTTGAAACGTTTTAACTGTTGAATGAATTTAAATTCCCAGTTATTCATTATTGCTTTTAATTATAGAATTATTAATTATACAATTACTTTTCAGGTAACATTTTATATATATAGAAATTAATAACATTCCCATTTATAAAACAATTATAAAAATGTTAATATTATATGTATCAGAAGGTTGTTTTGAAGAGGAAGCATAATAAGTTAATTGTTGCATATTGCTGTATTCGATTATTTCCATCGATCGATTTATTGTTAATCGGTTAATCGGTTTAAATTAATATATAATATAATTCTTAACAGTCACAAATTCATTCTTGATTTCTTAACATGAATTGAATAATATTTAATTTGATTTAATTTTAATGTTGGAATTTTGCTAGCTGTTAGGCTAGCATGAAGTAGTGAAGTTGAATTTGATCGCTTTGATAATTTCAAATAAATAAAAGCATCGATCATGAAAATCAGCCACAAATTTATCCATGATATCTTGATATGAATTGAATAATATTTAATTTTAATGTTGGAATCTTGCTAGCTATTAGGTTGGCATAAAGTAGTGAAATTGAATTTGATCATTTTGATAATATCAAGTAAGCAAAAGCATCGATCATAAATTTGATACATTTAAGAGAGAAAGAAGTTAGTTAAACAATGAGATCTGAAAAATGTTAAACTACATGATATGTTATCTCCTCATTAGAAATTATGCTACTGCCAAGATCGAAGCGAACATTCGAATTTGTAATAAATTACAGGACCTCTTGAATTTACGTCATCTTCTGGTTAAATCTAAATCGGGAAATGAAATTTACCCTGGATGACATCATAAAACTGGGCTAAATATCATAAAACTGGGTTGAAGTTAGACTTTATTCGTTTGAAAAAAAATGAAATCATGGAATGTAGGAAGACATGAGGTAAGAATCGATCGATCATCATGCCAACTTCTTCCTGATCGATCAACATTCCATCTGTAACTTTTGCTGTCATAAAATCTTCAAAATTTTCACTGATAAAAATGAAAGTTTGTCATATTTTGTAAAACAAAAAAAAATTTTAATAAGTTTTTATAAGGTAAAAACTTATTTAAATTTTAAAATTTTTTCTTAAAGCTTTTTGAAAAGGAAGGAAAACTTCAGCATAAATAAATCTGTCGTAAAAAATTGTAACATTCAAATCTTTCTGTTTTATTTAGATTAAATTTTCTAGAAAATTCTTCTCACCTTTTAGCAATTAATATTTTTAGTTTTGTTTTCTAAATTTACAATCGTTGTATTAATGAATTAAAGCAGAAATAAAATTTCTAATAAATAAATTTATCGTAAGAAATTGAAATATTTAAATCTTTCTTTTTTATTTGAAATATGCTATTTATTAATTGAAATAGACTAGTTATTAATTAAAATGGGCTATTTATTAATTGAAATAGGCTAGTCATTAATTGAAATAGGCTATTTATTAATTTCACTGATACTATTATTTATTTGCAACTGAAAAAAAGGTACTAAATAAATAAAACTATTTGTTTAGGTGCTAAATAATAAAGGTACTATAAGCTATGCTAAATTTTAGAATGTTATAATTGAATTTTAATTCTTAAATTAAAATTTAAAAAAGTTAATTCAATTTACCTTTTTATCCTTCTTTGATTACTTCTAATTAGTTTAATTGCATTGAAAGAGAATTTGTTTAAAATTTATCAATATTTGCTAATTACGAATGATTGAATTGTTGATATAAATGAGGAAATAATGATTCGATAGGTTCCATATCAATTTTGGGTATTATTATTATTATTAGCTTAAGCTTTCCCTTTTCGTCTTCAAAATAAATAAGCAATCAATCTTCATCTAAAACCTATCATCACTCATTCCAACCAATCACTACCACTTATCATTTGTCTCTCTCTCCCTCTTCTCTCTCTCTCTCTCTCTCTTTGATGTTGAAGGAAATTAGGTATAAATTCTGATGAATTTATCTTAATGAAAATTTCACTTACATAATTAATCATTCCTATAAAATTAATTATACTAATTATCAAATACAGTATCACATTTTTCGATTATTCTTCCAATTTTTTCGTTATCAAAATATGCGAAAAATGATTAACAAATATATAAATGTTATCAATAAAATTATTCTTTTTCCTTTATCTTTCAATGATCTTATCAAATTATCAAATCGCTAATATTCAATAACATTATCAAATTATTAAATCGCTAATAGCAATTTATGTTTGTGTTATTGAGATGATATGATAGCAATGATTTGACAATTTATTTATTGATAGCAAAAATTTTTATAACTTTCTTTATGCTACAACTATTACTGAATATTTCTGTTATAACTTGAAATTATCAATTGCTTATTTTAACATTTTGATAAATTAACCTTTAAATGATTTAAATAGTTAATGATTTTCAGATGATTATTTTTGAATAAAATATTACTATAGAAATGGATAGCACTGATAAATTGATATTAATAGATGATACTTGATTAAAAAGATGAAATGATATAATTCATCAATATATTTCAAACATTTCATTCGTTTCATCCTTATTTGATGATTAATGGTTGATATCATTAATTAATTAATCAATTATTAATTATTAAATTTCATTTGACACTTATTGCTCATCGTTTTATTGGCATTAAATAAATAAATTGATATTATCAATCATTTGACCTATTGAAGGTCAAACATATTTTTCAGTATTTCGTTAATCTTATTAAGTGAGAAGTTAATAAAGACTATTCGATAGATTATGTCGAATATTTAAAGTAAATATTAAAATTCGTTTACTTTGTATCAAATAAATTCGAAATGAAAATGTACGCAAATATAAGCATAAATTTGATAACAAATAAATGATTGATTTTCCTTTTTTTGCTACTTTTTCCGATATTCCCATTCCTATATTAATTTCCAGTATTTCAATTCCACTGTTTAATATAATTGAAACAAAGAAAAGAATTAAATACAAATTGTTAGAAAAAAGTTTATTAATTGGACAAGAAATAATAAGTATACGGAAAATGAAATTTAGTAACAAATAATTGATTGAATTAATATCATTACTATTATTATTACTGTTTGTTAGTATTATTACTGCTGTTTGTTATTATTAGCATTATTATTATCGTTGTTGTTATTATTGTTATTATTACTGCTACTATTATTATTGTTGCTACCATTATTATCATTATTATTACTATTATCGTTACCGTTATTATTATTATTATTATCATTATTAATATTATTATTAATATTATTATTATTCATTATTATTTATTATTATTATCATTATTAATTAAATTATCATCATTATTAAACAGTGATAGCAATTGAAGTAAATGGAATGGATCAATAAATATATATTTAAAATCCAGCAAAAATTCATCATTCCAAAATGATACCATTTTTTCTAACGAAAGGCGTTCATCTAAACGATTGTGAAATTTGTTCAAATTCGAATTCAAATATCAATTTAATCAGAAATGATAATCATTAACAATTTAATATAGCAATCATTGCGAAAGAAATTTGAACGAAATTTAAAATCCAAAAAAAAAGCTCAAATAAAATAGAAAGTTGAAAAAGGAAAAAAGCACTGAAAGGGAGATGATAAATTCCTCATGCTTTCCTTATCAGTACCTGGTACTTATTGTTTCTTTTCTCATTTCCCTTTTATCATTCATACACATCTCTTCGACCTCCTCCAACAATAAAATTTATTATCAGGTTTTAAAATATTTCTATCTATAGCATTTTGTTTTTCATTTCTTTGCCTCTCTCAATTTCGTTTTTTCCTTTTTTATCTTCTCTTTCTTTCTTTCTCTCTCTCTCTTTTTCTTCCTCTTTTAAATAAATACTAATATATTTGAAAATGTTGACAATGTTTTTACAGGTTTAATAGCAATAAACATTTTATCATTAATTAGCTATGCATAATTTGTATTATTAAATGCAAAATCGTTTTTAAAAGGTCAAACTTTGGAATGTGTTATTAAAGGTTAAATTATATTTTCATCAATCATATCATCATATTTTGAATAGTTCTTCTTTCATGAAAATGTTAAAATATTTAATATATATATGATGATATAATTATTAATGTGCCTAATTAAATGTATATATGTATCATCATAATATAATCACGATACTGTAACAGATATCCTCATATATCATGATACGATAACATAGTAATAACAAGAATTATATATGATAATATAATTGCTATTCATGTAACTTATGATTTATATTAATTTTATCATATCTTTTATATTTGAACTTATCTTATTTTTTTCTTTACACTATTTTATTGTACTCTCTTTTAAACAGTTTGCATTTTGCTTATCATACGTTTTCATTTTTATGCTTATCATATTATCCGTCATTAATCTAATCTATCCATTTAATGATTATCTGATTATGATAATATGATAATAATGTACTGTAACTGTAAACAGGAAAAGAATTTGGTGAAAAATGAAAGAATCTTTTTTTTATGCAAGAAAGCTGAGAAGAGAGATCAATGTTAGTGATATAAAACTACATATATCATCAATTTATTCAATTGTTTGATATATAAATATTTGTAGTAAAAGGAATGTAAAATCAGGGAAAGAAAAAAAAAATGATTATGATGATAGCGGTGATGTTGGTGATAATAATGATAATGATGATTACGATGATGATGATTGTGACGATGATGTTGACGATGATTGATGATGATGATGATAATGATGATAATAATGACAATAATGATGATGATAATAATGATGGTGATCGTGATGATAATAATGATAATGATGATAATAATAAAGAAGCATTTAGAGAATTTTAAATAATTTGTAATATATACATATACGCTTTGTTGTTGTTGTTGTTGTTGAACTTTTCTTCCTCTCACTCTTCTTTATCAAAAAAACTTTTTTTAAACTTTATTCATATTTGTCTTTTCCTCTTCTATTTCATACTCTCTAACTGTTAAATCAATTTTATTGATGGTTTATGATAAATTCAATCATATGAAGAAAGCTTAGTCGATATGATTAATACATTATATTTTTTAGCTTTCATTTTCAATCAAATTTTCATTTCTATAATCCTATTCAATGTGATATCTTTCATATTGTTTAATGATTCTAATGGTGATATTGATAGCAATGATAATGGTATGTGAATGGTTGTAAGAGTGATATTAATAGTGGTGATAATAGTGCATGCAATTGTAAGGATGATATTGATAGCGGTGATAATTGTTTCATATGCTTGTAAATGTGATGTAGATATCATTGATAATAGTGTTAATGGTTGCAAGAGTGGTAGATATTGATAGTGATGATAGTGATAATGATGCATACGATCGTAAGGATAATGATATTGATAGCGATGTGATAATGGATCATGTGGTTGTGATTCAAGGATGAAATAGATAGCAATGATAATGACACATTTTGATTATAAGACTGATATTTTCAAACGGTGATAATGATGATGCATGTGATCTGTAAAAAAATGATAATGGTGGTGGTATTAATATTGATGGTGGTAAAGGAAAAAACAAATTTCCAATGGATCATTTTCACATACAAAACACATATGGTCGCTTCTATCCATCAATTCTCCCAATATCACCATCCTCTTAACAGCTATCTTCTTCTCTATCTCCGCCTTTCTCCCATTTTTTCCTATCACATTTTTTGGTCTTGCTTTTCTATTTTATTTGTTGAAATATAATTTAAATTCTTCACTAACTATTTTTATCATTTTTTTTTTTCGAGAAAACGAAAAGGTTAAATAAATGGATAATAATAATAAATGTTAGAGGTCAAAGGTGATTTATAAATAGGAAAATAAAACGAAATATTATTGTTGTGGAAAAATAAAGAAATTTCTTCGTTGAAATTTCACAGTAAAAATTTTTATTTATTTATTTTTTTGTTGAAAAAATAAAGGAAAAAAGAAAATTGTTCCAATTTTTATATTAAGAAAAGTTATCCGTTCCTTTCGTACAATAATATATCAATTTTATTTTACTATTTTATACAAACTTTCTCCTTCTGCTACAACTAATTTTCATTATGTATCTTTACATTTTTTTTTCTTTATAAACAATTAATTGATTTATTAATTACTATTAGAAGAAGTTGAAATTAAAGATATCATTTGAAGTTTCATTTATCGATGGCATTTATTTTTGATTATTATTTTACGATGAAGAAAATTCTTTTCTACGCTCTAAGAATTGAATATTTTTAAATTTTAATTTATTAATTAGTATTAATTGCTATTAGAAGAAGTTGAAATTAAAGATATCATTTGAAGTTTCATTTATCGATGGCATTTATTTTTGATTATTTACATTGTAGAAAATTCTTTTCTACGCTCTGTGTATTGAACATTTTAAAATTTTTCATCTAAAATCTTTCAATGGTATTAACATAATTACTTCAAATTAAATTTAAGCAAAAGAAAATAATTTCCGAAGTAAATGAAATGATTGATTTCATTTTTTTTGTTTAATTTAAAATTTTACACATTTAATTTGGAAGAATTGAAATAATTAATTTCTTTTTAAAATTGTTGAAATAATTTTAAAATTGTCAAATAATTATTTATTGCAAAAAAATTAAATTTAACATATCGTAATTTTTAGTTATTAATACTTTTAAAGTATCAATCATCTATTAAAATAATCATCAGTTACAATTATTATTATTATTAATTATGTTTTAATTATTATTATATATATTTATTGTTAATAACTATTTATTTAATAACTATTTAAGAATTAAATTTAACATATCGTAATTTTTAGTTATTAATATTTTTTAGAACATCAATTATGTATTAAAATCAATCATCAATTAATAATAATTATTATATATATTTATTGTTAACTATATTTATTGTTAAATTTAACTTTCAGATAATAGAAAATAAACTTTATTGAATATGAATACAATGATTATTAATAATTTATCAAATTACTATTTTCCCTTTCTTTTCCTTCTTCACATTACCAATCCAAATAGGCATATAATAATGGTATATATATATATATATGTATCGGTTGTTAGTAGGCATATATATATGTATGTATCGGTTGTTAGTAGGCGAATAATTAATTTTAAATTCAGTATTTGGATGGAAGATAGAAAAGCATACTGTAGGAAGGAACCATATGTAAAGCGTAAAGTTTTTTTCAACCATCTAAACCAATCCGTGCAAATGAAAAAAATCCATCATCTATCGGTTTATCAAATATCATCGCTTTTTCTTCTTCTTCGTCTTCCTCCGTTTTATAACTTTGAAAAAATATTTCGTTTAAATAACATATCGTTTTTTTCTCTCTCTCTCTCTCTCTTCTTTCTTTTTTGCCATTAAGCTAAATTTTTAATAGATTCTTTTATTTGAATATAAATATCTATAGGAATTGAATATAGGAATTGAATAGGAATAAATATAGGAATTGAATATGAATAAAGATATCTCCACTTCTTTCTTTTTGCCATCAAGCTAAATTTTTAATAGATTCTTTTATTTGAATATAAATATCTATAGGAATTGAATGTGAATAAATATAGGAATTGAATATGAATAAATATAGGAATTGAATATGAATAAAGATATCTCCACTTCTTTCTTTTTGCCATCAAGCTGAATTTTTAATAGATTCTTTTATTTGAATATAAATATCTATAGGAATTGAATATAGGAATTGAATAGGAATAAATAATTTTTAGATATGTACCGTTTTTTTCTTTCGCTCATTTTTCTTAAATGTATACTTTACTTTTTGCTATTAAACAAATTTCTAATATATTTTTATTTTTAAATAAAATATTTAAATATGAATAGAGAAATTGAATATGGAAATTGAATATAAATATGGAAATTGAATATAAATATAGAAATTGAATATGAATATGGAAATTGAATATGAATATGGAAATTGATTATGAACAAATAATTTTTAGATGAAATAGATTTATTAAAGATTATCGGGAAAAATTGACGGAAAAGAAATTCTTTTTCTAATTTCCTTTTTTTTTTTTTAATTAAAACTAAAAAATAAAACAATCATTTTTAATAAATAATTTTTGGAAGATAAAATGGATTTCTTAAATTTAAATATTAATTATTCAATGATAATTTATGGAAAACGAACAGAAGACTTCTTTTATTTAAAAGAAAATTAATAATTGTAAATTTATCTTTGCTATCATAGTTGAAATCATTTTAATTGTTTTTAAGTGATAAAAAAGTGTAAGAAAGAGAGAGAGGGAAGGAGAAATAAAGAGAGGGAGAGAGAGAGATTTTCTTAAATTAATAATTGTAAATTATATATTTGCTATGTAGTATTTGAAATTATTTGTTTTTGAGTGATAAAAAAAGTGTAAGAAAGAGAGAGAGAGAGAGAGATAGATAAAAGTGATAATTTCAATTAACTTATCATTTTGATAAGTTAATATGGAAGATATGAAAATTGCTACTTTGAATAATACCAAAGAAAAGATAAATTATCAATTATCATAATTTGCTTAATTAATAAAAATTATAATTTTTGATATTTTACTAGATTTTAAATTAAATAAAACCAACTGATCAATTGATAATTTATGAGAGTTGAAAAGAAAATAAGCATTTCAAACTTAAACAATTGCCCTATTTTAATTTAAAAAAGAAAAACAAAAGACTAATTAATTTCCATCGTTTTGTAGCAATGATACCATAAATTATATTTCATAAGGCAAAAAAAAATAACAGGTCAATAAATTTCACTAAATTTTTCAAATTCATCAAATTCACAATCCTTTTCCTTATCTCTTTATCTTTTCACTATTCCTCATTTAAAAAAAATGAATTTTGTCATAATTAAATTGTTGACTGATCAGTGATTAATTAATTAATTAATTAATTAATTAACAGATTATGGATGACTAATGAACATCTCATCTTTTTTGTGAATAATAAAAGGAAAACAAAAACATAGTGTGTGTGTGTGTCTGTGTACGTCCATTTGTCCAACCAACAATGTCTGTGTGTGTGTGTGTGTGTGTGTGTGTGTACGTCCATTTGTCCAGCCAACAATGTCTGTCAATAACCTTGATAATTCAAAAAGAAAACAAAAGTGAGCGGGAAGAGAATTTTTTTACATCAGAATTGCTTCTTTCCTTTTTCCACTTCCTGTACCTCTCTTTTCCTCTCCCCGCTTTATCTCCTTTCTCCTATATCACCCGCTTTATCTTCTCTTCCCATATATCTCCCGCTTTATCTTCTCACCCTCCTGTATCCCCCGGTTTTTTCTACTTAATGCATGTTTGTTAGTAATGATGATAGCTTTTCCATTCCGCTTTTCACCCCCCCTTCCTCCCGGTAAACTGTTGAAGGATGACTTTAACTAATATAAAATGCCATGCTTATTGTTTAGGGAAGAGGAAGAAGAAACACGGTCTCAGTTTTTCCTTTTCAAATTATTTCATACCCTCCCTTTCCCCAATACACTATCATGCCATCATAACAAGGTACCATACCACAATCATCATCATTATCATTATCATCATCATCATCGTCATCATCATCATCATCAAATGACAGCAGGAGAAAGTGGAGGAGAAAAAAAAAATGTGTTGAATGATTTTTGCATATCATTATCACCGATATGACACTTTTACAGCTTCTTCCTTTTCCTTCTCCTCCTCTCCTTCTTCTATATTAGAAAAAGATAAGCCTCTCCCAATACACTCATACCATCACAACAAGGTATCATACCACAGTCATCATCATCATTATCGTTATCATCATCATCATCATCATCATCATTACCATTATCATCATCATCAAATGACACCAGGAGAAAACGGAGGAGAAAAAAATGTTAAATGATTTTTGCATATCATTGTCACCGATATGGCACTTTTGCAGCTTCTTCCTTCTCTTCATTCTCCTTTTCCTCCTTCTTCTCCTCTCCTTCTTCTATATTAGAAAAAGATAAGCCCTACACTATCATGCCATCATAACAAGGTACTATACCACAATCATCATCATCACCATCATCAAATGACACTAGGAGAAAGCGGAGGAGAAAAAAAAAATATGTATGTTGAATGATTTTTGCATATCATTATCACACCGATATGGCACTTTTACAGCTTCTTCCTTCTCCTCCTCCTCCTCTTCCTCCTCCTCCTCCTCCTCTCCTTCTTCTACATTAGAAAAAGATAAGGAATGTATGAATGAATGAATGAATCCTTGTTTACATCATTATTATCATTACAGCTTCATCTATCTTTTTTTTTTAAAATTTCATTTATCTATTTTATAATATTACATTCTTAAGTCTCTCTCCCTCTCTCCGACTATCATTCCACAAATTAATTATAAAATATGAAAACTTTTATTTCCCAAAACTTTCATATACTATTCAAATTTGTGTTACTTAAAAAAAATTTAGGATATATTTCAATCATAATCGAATATTATTGATAATCAATTATGATGATTACTATTAATTAGATGTGATATAATTTATTCGTATAATTCATAATTTTCTTTTAATCAAAAATGAATAAATTTATCAGACATTATCAAATATGAGAAATTAATTATTTGATAAACAGATAAAATTATTTTCATCGTAAAATATTAATTTGATTAGACTATTGTTGATATTATCATGATCAAAAAGTTTTGTAAATTTCATCTATATTTTCGATTCTATAGCAAAAAATTTCACTAAACTTTATAGTTTACAGAATAATTGGATATATCGTAATGATATTATCTCTTTATCATATGAAGACTATTATTGCAATGATATTATCTTTTTATCATATTGAATAATCAGTTAAAGACAATAGTATTACTGGATATCAATCAATTGATTTAAAATGAGTTTTATTATTTAATTTAAAATGAGTTTTATTAAAATTGAATTATTGTATTTTTTTAAATTGGAATTTATCTCAGGTATGGATCTAGTACATTTTTCACTGCTTTATATCAAATCAATAATTTCGATTAGTAGTTTTTTGGGATGATGCATAATACGGTTTCTACTCTTGTTTTTTTGACAGCTTTATCATATTTCATATTATGGGATAACAGCAACGATTAGCATAAGAGCTAATATTTGAAATATTTGAAAGGGGAAAAAAGACGCATAAATTACGAAAATTAATATTCAATGATATTACCGATTAATTTTAAATTTAAAAAATTCAACTTCATTTATTTTAAACTAAATTTAAATTGTAATAACAAATAGAATTAATTTTTTGAACATTTCTGACGAATTCATAATTTCCTTTCTTTATCTTTTATCTTCTTATCATTTATCTCCTTATCATAGCGAATCAGTTAAAGAGAAGATAGTATTACTTGATTAATTATTTAGCTTAAAATAAATTTTTTGCGCTAAACTTTTCATCCAACCATAAATCAAAAATGGTTTGATTACATCAAAAATTCCATCTAATCGATCTATCATTATGATTATATTTTTTTGAAAGGTTTACAAACAACTAAAATCATTGTAACGAAGTTTTATTGTGGTATCTATCTTTGTCATTGTAATTTGATTTTTAAAGATTTACAAACAACTAAAATCATTGTAACGAAGTAAGCTTTATTGTGGTAATGAAAAATATATCATGATAAATTTAATTTATAAATATATCCTGTTCAAATGATTTTTCTTAAGATTATGATAAACTTTTTTGTTTTAAATTTATTTTTCGAATGCTTAAAATTTTTGTTTTAAATATACATACGGAAGTTAAATTTAAATCCAAGAAAAGTAATGTCTTCTTTGAGGTATTTTTAGTTTAAAATTTTTCATTACTATAAACTTTCTTTAAAGTTTCATTAGTATTTTTAATTATACACGCTTCCTTGTTACAACAATTTAAATTGAAAGGATGCATTATTATTTTAAGTATTATTTCATGCACTATTATATTTCACTTATTATTTATTTATTATGCATTTATTTACTTATTATTTATTTGTTTATTTTATTTATCACTTATTATTTATTTATTTACTTATTACTTATTGTTAATGTGCATGGTAAATTAATTTCTAAGTAATATCATAGGTATGATAAAAGGGGAAGTGATTATTGATGAAATAAGTCAGATATCATTAAATATTCTTAACAATATGATTTGAATAATTTGGTTGTTTCAAAATGTTTAATTTTTGTTACATTATCACTCTAACACTCTATTGTTTTAAAAAGTTAGAATACTAGTATTTCTCATGGGAATACTTCAAAGAAAAAGTTTTTTTGGGGGACATTATTACTGTAACTTTTATGGGTAATTTATTATATCCTGTAAAATAAATGATTTATTGTATCTCGTAAAATAATAACTAAATTGTTATTATATATAACTTAGGAACATCATTATCAAATTTTCATTTTATTATCCTCACCCAAAATGAATGGCAATCGTCTTACCTGAACAATATTAGAGTGCTATAATGAAATATCTAATACTGTCAGGTAATGACGATCGCCTATCGTTCTTTTTGCCTATTGCGGAATTCCGGAATAAACCCCAATTCATCATTCATTCGCTTTTTTTTCAGAAGATTTATTTTAGCAATCCACGAAAATATTGTTATCTTTAGAATATAATAGTGATAGTGACAACGATAGGATTATCGCCATCAATTCTTGTATTCTATTTCCGTAAATATTCTTTGCTACATTTGCCTACATTTACCTTTACCTTTAGTATCGAAAAAAAGTCCCTTTCAAGCTTTGACGTCAAAAACTTAATGATAATATGGGGATTATAACTTTTCTTCCAAAAATGCTGACACAAAATTATTTACGAGAAAATTACTTACGTTACTTCTTACGTACGCTTCTTTTTTCCCTTCTATCCATATTTCATTTGATACTCAAAATTTTACTTTCCATTTAAAACTCATATTTTCCTCCACTAATAACGAGAAAATTGTTGTTCAATCAAGAAGCACAACACTGAGATTGATGGAAGAAAAAATTTCTTAAGATCCTGCAAGATTCTTAAATGATTAAATCAAGTAACATCATTAGAATTATTATTTGTATTATTATCATTAATCATTATTATTATTGAAAAAGTTTCTTAAGATTCTTAAATGATCAAATCAAGCAACATCACTAGAATTATTTATAATCATTATTTATTATTATTAGTATTATTATCATTAATCATTATTATTATTATTATTATTATTATTATTCCTATTCTCATTGTTATTACTTACATTATTAATTAATGTTATTTCATAAATTTTCTGTTAGCATTTTTTGGGAAGAAAAAGTTAGTTGAGACGAAACGATATTCCATGTCAAAGTGAAATTCGATACAATTAAATGGCAAAATCAAATGTTGCCATTTTGGATTCATTTGTTGTCAAAATATATTACACAAAATTTCGGTTTGCTAAGGCTCAAAACCTCAAAGCAAGGTGTATGTATCTATCCCTAACAGTTTGTCAAAATTTTTTATCATACTTTTTCATTCCCTTTCATTCTCCGTTTTCCAATCTATTATCATTGATAAATGACAAATCGAAACAAAGCTAATAAGCATTATTCGTCAAAAAGCAAAAATGAAGAAAAATAGGAAAGGAAGAAATCAATTTATATTATGTATAATACATCAATTACACACACATACACACATATGATATTCATCTATCTAACGATATTCACTTCTCAATTTGATTTCTTCATCCATCACTTATTTGCTTACTTATATACTGACTTACTAAGTATTGTTTTATTGCTATTATTCGATTTTAATTAATAAATTCAACATTTTTGTTGTTATGCCTAAACTGACCAATTTTTTCCTCTTTACTCAAATCCACCTTTTTTCATTAGCTTATTCTTTAGGGTAAAAGGTAAGAAGACATTTGATATCATTTAAATGCTTTTTTGAAAGTTAAACTGAAACATGAAAAAATGATTTATACGCTTAACAAAATTATAATAGATATATCTATTATTCATTTTCCTCTTTCAACGATATCATCTTTTTCATATTTTTATCATTTTCTGATTGCAAAGAAATGTTGAAGATATTTTCATCAAAAAAAAAATGAATGATAACAGCTCTCTTAAATAAAATTTCGTGAATTTTAACTAACTTTTCATTTGATTTTCTTAAAATCAATCAGTCCTTAAATTTTAAAAATTGAAAAGATATCGGAAAAATTTTTATTCGAAAAATATTTAATCTTGCTTTCAACACCCATACTCACTTCGCTAGAATTAACAGAAAAATCCTCTATAACGGATTAGAGCATGATCAGGGAGTAAAAGAGTAAATTGATATTTCAATGAAAAAGCACTAGCAATTTTTAACCAATCTCTCTTTCTTACATATCGCGGCTCCTTCTCTATTCCACTGACCTGGAAAAGTATTCTAAATGCTATAACTTATTTAAGAAGGAAAGTAGTAATCGAATTTCTCTCTTAACAGCAATTTCATTTGTTATTGATTTATTCATCCTGTAATCAAATATAGCACAATGCATACTCAAGCAAATAATGCTTTGAAAAACTTCAAGCAATTGAATAATAAAGAAAGGCTAGAAGATAATAAATAAGATAAACAACGTATGTATAAAATGTCCATCTAAAACGAGAAGGAATGAAAACTTCAGAACCGCGAAAGTAGCAATATTAAAATCACACCTTCAGTTTTCCATGTACCAATGAAGTGATACAATAAAATAAGACATTATACTATCTAAAGACTTCAAGTTTATAGAAAAATGACAGTATTCTTAAGTACGAATTAGTACCGAAGTAGGAAAGTTTACTTTTACATCTGAAGAATGTTGCCAAGCAATAACTATTGCAAGTTAGCTAACTTGCAAAGCATGCCTGATCAAAGAGCGATTATATTAAAAAATATTTGCCCAAAAGTAAACGCAAAAAGTGATCGATGCTGTTTGCAAGAGCAACATTTAATTTTACTAAATAAAAAAAACAATTTAAAATATGAAATATCTTTTTTTTGGAAAAGTGATATTAAACAGGATATGCTGACAGTATAGCATACACTAGTCAACTCTTATAGCCACCCTCCTTAATAAGCAAATAATTTTTAAAACTAATTTCAACGGAAAAAAAGAAGAGCAGAATAACAAATAAAAAACGAAGCACAGGTATCGGTTCTACCCGAAGAAAAACTGTATAATATTTAATATAGTCTAATTAACCTAAAAGTTTAAATAAGGCCTTAAAATGAACATAAGATATAAACAGCAGTTATATATATATAGAAGTATAATTCAATGAACCTAATAAAAGGTTAAATAAGACCTTAAGAAGAAATTTCATATTTTCAAAGTCCGCAATAAGAAATATAACAATTTGAAAATTCAAAAAATTTAACAGACAGATTGACAGCTCTACTTACCGGTTCCGTACACCTTTCCATCATTTCTTGCTTTTCTTCTTATTATCATGTTTTACTGCTTTTGAAACATTCCCGCCTCCATTTTCATCAGGAGATATAACTGTATCATTCGATGAAGCTTGCATTTTTGGACATGTTATATTAGCAAAACCTGGTGGTGGACCAAAAACAGAAGGAGGTGCCAAATTTATTGTGCATAATCCAGGAGGCGAGCCAATATCAAGTGGAAGAATTTCTGATTGTTTCCTAAAGACCTGAAAACAATATAGTTGTAAAGTGTTTCTAAAAAAATTTTACGTGGAAATAAGACCGAATTGTATCTTATGAAGATGTAAAATTAAAAAAACTATTAAGACGCAAACACATTTTGAATTGAGAGATCTTGAATAATAATGTGCGACTACAGGGCGTATTAAAATTTATGAACTGTTAAAAAAACGTACTTTTTCATTTGACCCTTCACCAAGCTCCGGTAAAGTCCTGAACGATGACGCATCAATCGTCGTTTGATTTGTAGAACCTATAGCAACCGTTTCCGCAGAATCATTTTTATCTTTTATTGTCACGTTGTTAAGAACTGAGAAGGTTGATGACAGTAACTGAAACTGCTGCTTATTTATGAGCAATGAATAAAAAATAACAGGCTTAACCAGAACTGTATAATAAGGAAATATATTAAAGTTAAACTTAATAATATGAAACATTTCTTTAAACCGCCTGCCAATTTTTTATTGCAGGAATATAATTCAAGCGTTTTCTTGAAGCGGTTGCAGAATTGAAACGATTTTACAACCTCTGATAAATTCAATGATGATTTTGTTGCACAAGTCTCTTTAGCTTCAGGCTCGTGATGAATGTGAGAAGACAGAGATGGGAAAGGATCAATGAACTCATCAACTGTTTTGTTTTCCATTTTCCTTTTTTTACCCTATAAAAACTTTGATTTTTCTGGATTTTCTCATAAAGTCAAGAACATAGTTAACCAAAAATAAATAAACAATCACTTCCGATAATTCGTTATCCAGTTTTTTAGCAAAATTATGCCGCTGTTTGTCCTTGGTTTTTTCACTCTCTTTTTTCTTGTTCGAAGCATCCTTGATAATAACCATGTCTTCCAAAGTTATTTTTGATAGCGATCTCTTGAAATGAACTGAAGTTAAATGACTGGATAAAACCGAACAAAGTCAAACATGATCAAAACCGCAATACTCTAAAAAACTCTCTTTATAAATCAAAAAATACGAATGCATATAAATGCAACCAGTGTAGGTGAATCTTCCCGATCCTCCCATTTTTCGGGTATTGATTCTTGAGGCCAAAGATCTGGCACAGGTAATTGCTTATTTTTTCGTGAGATGTTACTAGTGAAAGAAGCTGATGAGGGAAAGTTCAACTGTCTTGAACATGTCTGCAAATACAGAATGTCACTGAATAATTAATTAGTAGAATTAAAAACTGGCTTAATAATTAATTAAGCACAATTTTTTTCATTATTATTACAAGATATGCCTAGTGAATTGGATTGATAAACAAAAATATGTAACCACGAACAGGCTTCCTTTTGGAATGTCTACAATCCATTCACGTTCAGCATGAAGCCAACTTATTACTAGAACATCTATCACATAGAATCCAGCTTTTATACTCAGAATGCCCACTACTTTTATTAAAAGCAAAAAATGAAGCACCTGCGTGATAGAGCGACTTTTTTTAGCCCATGCTGATCCAGGTAATAAATTGCTCGCAGGTTTGGATACTCCATGTGCAGGTAAACTTGGGAAATCGCTTAATGTTAATGCAGATGCTACATTGCTTAAGGACATTGGTTTTTTCATTGCTTTGGACCACGATGATTCGATCACTGATGTCCCTGAACTAGCTTCAATCTAAATAAATTAATTAAAAATTACGATAGCGAGTAGGAATATAAAAATATAATTAGCTATGTCGACCTGAATGAACTTTTAAAAGTTGCATCATTTCATCAATTCCTCAGTAAAAACCATACCTTGGTTTCAGTACAAAAAATACCCTATCGATTTGGAATGTCATATCATCCTAACCATTGTACAATTTTCCATTTCGAATTTCTCAAGTAAAACTTAGCAGACAAGTTAAAAAAAATTTAAAACCTATATACCTCAGTTCTGTTTGTTGTGGAATTTTCTGTTTTTTCGTTTTCAGCTTGCTGTTTATTCAAAGAACTTGGATGTGGCTGATGAGGAGGAAACTGTTCGTCGTCATCAATAAACCATGACGTCGACGAAATAGCATTTGGCTAAAAATATAATAATTTTGCAGCATAAAATTGAATTAGCAGTGTTCCGTAGATTAATTCCAAAAAAATATCAGCGATTTAAATAATCTTTTTGCAACAAAAGCAATTTGGATGACTTACTTTGTTAAGATTTGATGCAGCTTTGGCACTGTTTGCAGTGGATGCTTTCCCAGGTTTTGCCATATTTTTGCTATGTTGTGATGAAGACAATGAATCTGAATCTTCGAAAATTCGCGTAGATTTCCCTAAACGGGGGAAATCACTACCTTGTAATGTGAATTGTGGAAGGCAGTTTGGAGATGACCCGGTTGGTTCATTTTCTGCTGGAGATATAATCGATATGTTGTTGAGAACTGATCTGAAATGACCTATTCCTAATGTCTTTTTAAGTGAACAATTTATACCTTTCAAAACAAACTCTGAAAGTGAGATAAAATAACGTGTGATAGCTATGTAATAAGCTCCAAACATTTCCACATCCCATTATTTCCGAAACAATTTTCATTTCTGCTAAAACATTAGAAGCTACAATTGACAGAAACCAACTATTAAGCAAGCCACCAGGAAACGACTTTTTAATACTGCAGAATAGTGCAAATAATATCCTGTATTTGCATCTACGTTTAGATGAAACAAATTAATTGAAGCACTAAACGGTATGTTTGTGAAGTAACTAGAACTGACTTATTTTGTCGCAGAGGTTGTTCATGTGGCGTAAGACTAATTTTTGAAGTGTTCGGCGTTGGAGCAAATGCAGAATGTGTTAACTGAGCTGTTCTGCCACCTCGATTTGATCCAGCTGGGTTCCGGTCCGAAAAATGAAAATCTAACGTTAGTGTCTGTGGGCCTGCTGCATGATCTCGACTCTACAAGAGTAAGACATTGTGAATATTTTGTAAACAAAATAAAGAAACTTTATTGTGCCTAAAAAACAAATTAAAGAGCAATAACTCAGTCATAAATTTGGTGTTGATTTGAATATTATTGCACACTTTTATTTTTACATTATCTGGAAACATTAACGATGCTCTTTTTGCAAAGGTCATAAGAATCTATTGTCAACTTTCAACCACAAAACAGATCTCGAAGAAATTTAAGAACTTCATACACTATGTGCAAAATTTCCGAAAAATAATTTGAAATCAAGAAATTAAACCTTATGTAACTTCAGTTCAGTGTCTGTTCGAAATGCTATTCCCAAATGCAAACATTCACCCTCTTCACATATAATATGTTTTGCTCTGTAATGGCTCAACAAATCCTTATGTTCCCTGAAATAATGAAACTCAACCAGATATACACGACCATATTCAAACATATTTCCTAATAAATTTAGTTTGTTCTAAGATTTAAGAAATAAAAATAGGAACTACGGAAAAAAGTAATTGCTTCGCCCTTCAGTATCACAAATTTGGCAGAAAAAATGATCTTTGCGGAGATGTTTGTAACGAAACTCTTCATCCAAGAAACGCTTTTCACAGAATAAACATTTTGGGTGTCCTGAAAACACAAAATATTTTATTCAATCTAACATATCTTCAAAAAAAGATATTTTTCACAAACTTTTGTAATTTAGAATTTGTTATGTCAACAAAAATAAGTAAAAATACATGAGAATATATGTGCCTTCGTTTTGCAAAAGATGATATATTATGAGGCTTTTATTACATATGATGCTAAAAATGTGATGCTCAACAGATGGAACTGTTTAACCAACAAGTACTAATTGCAAAGCCATATTGCAGATACCTACCTTTAAAGCTCTTATCATCAGAATCACCTTGCTCGAGATGTCGTTTCAGATTAGACTGTGAATAAAATTTCCGCTCATGAGTAAATAAGTTCAAGTTTTCCACACAAATATCACAAAATTCAAAACGATGGACCATATAAACATGTTGATTCAACTGAGCAAACGTTTCAAATACCCGTTTTTCACCCCTACAAATTAATTTGATTTTCTATACGAAGTAATTCATAATTTCCAAGGTTTGAACAACAGCTTGACACCTACTTTTTTTCACATATTAAACACTGATGGGATAAATAACTGTCGTAACATCTTGCAACATAATCATTCGCCAATTTAACTTTTTGGTTTGCAGCATCCCTATGTTCTACGCATTGAAGGGGTATTTGGTAATCATTCCAGTCACCCGGAAACGGCACAAAATATAACTGAAATTTTATGCATAATTAAGTTCAAGCAGAGAACTCAATTTACTTATCCAGATACCTATTTCTCTCTTTGGTAATAGTTTTTTTAACTGTTTCAACTTTGCTAACAATATAAAATGAACAATGGTTGTGAAATGCACAAAAGCATGCATCATATTAAAGATGTATGGTATTTCGAACTTCACCTAACCATAATTTGAGTTGTTAAGGGTAAAACAGAGAAAAAATTGTAACAAGAAAGAAATTGAATTACCACATCAATAATAGTTCTACATTTTGGACATGTCTCATTTTTACACAAAATTCGCAATCGAATTCCGCATTCTATGCATATAGGATGCAAACATGGCCCAACGGCAAACACATCGGATTCACGGCAACATATATCACATTCTGAAACTTCGCCTCTGAATTTGATACCACCATGATCCAACCGATTCTAAAAAAGACTGTTCACTGTTCATGTTCAAAATAATAAGCACTTATTAATAATTTAAAAAACTTTTACGCGGATTTCTAAAATAAAACGCAAACATACTTCATAATATTTTGGACTGCGAATTATATGCTTTTTGGGTATCGGATCATGCCCATCCCTTCCATTCTTTGTGTTATGAAAATCGCGGTGGTTCGGACCATTTCTCTGATACGTCTGCTGAATTCTACCTCCATGGCGACCAAAATTCCTAGCCCCAGCTCTCCTAGAAAGCAGAAATATGAGCTCTAGCATATCTATTACTCTACAGATTCCTCAAAATCTTACTAAACTTTCCTGATAAAAAACTTTTAATAACAGCTGGGGAACCTAATCACAGTAGAATAATAACAGTATCGAAAAACAGGGTAAATACATGTTAAAGAAGATGAGAAGATAATGTTACATGACGACCCTGTGAAGGTGGGCAATTTGAGATGTCGATAACTTAAGGTCTACAATATACTCTTCAAAATTTACCATTGATGACCGAAACTGAATTATACATATGTAATGCAGCAAGTGCTAGCGTAACTATTTGGCGTTTCATATTTGGTAAACCTTCACAATTTCTGTTCATTACTCTCTACTTAGAATCAGTACCATGAGCTTTTTCGAAATACCAGTTATTACATAAAAACAAACCTGTTGCTGCTGCTAGGTTCCTGTCTTGCATGTTCATTATCCCTTGCTTGGTGACTTCCATTATGGTTTAATAGCTTTACAACAGTTCTTGATTCGGACATAATTTATATGGAAGAACTACAATGGAAACTTTCAAAAAAAAATACAAACAGATATGAAAGATATCGAATAAATATCGAAAGATGAGATTCAGTGAAAATCCAGAAAATGGAATACTGCTTCTTACACAGTTACAATTCTAAGTGGCTTAACAACGACAATTAAGTTCACTAGAAGATCAATTAACACTTTGATGGCAATATAAATTTTTGTCAAGAATGGCTTATACTTGGTCGCGGATCTGATAAATGATTTTGGACTTCAACTAGTTTAGGTAAATCACCTAAATGATTCCAGATGATTTATGTAAACTAAACGATTTATCTAAACGCATGGATAGCTATCAAATTACGGCAGTACAAACATTGCTGAAGTTTGATCAGTAAAACAGTATGATCAGTTCGCTCCATGTAGTTTCATCATATAAAAAAGAGCAAAATTGGACAGACACAAAAGTAACTTTATCACATTCAGACTGCATCCAAATTCAATGAAACTGCATGCAAATGGTACCTAAATTACGCGCGAAATGCGTGTCACGCTTACGAACGCAACAGCCTTGTGCCAAACTACAAAATTGCAAAACAAACTGCTCATACACCATTTTATAAGCCTGGAGAAACATTTTAATAGCCGGAATACAATTAGCCAAAAATTCATATCCACCAAACCGACACATCCGCCAAACGGCTGTCGCAAATTGACAACACATTTACATCCAAACCAAACAATCAAAGTAAATCACAAAAATATAGGTAATAAGATGCGAAATTTATAATACAGCCTAATATTCTGTATTTTATGTTTTTCTTGTGCCACGCTCGATTACGTAATGAATCAGTCTAGAAGAAATAATAAATTTTAGGGTCAAAGCAAAATTGTGCTTCTTCAAGGACAGCTTAGTCAAAGGTCTTCGAACTTCTAAATTCCAACAAGCTTTACTCTGGATCAAATTGGACAACTTAGAGCCTAAAATCTTTCTCAATTCTTAAATCTTTGCCAACTCAAAGTCTACAATGAATTTGAGGCATTGTGCGTTTATTATCACTTCTATTTAGCGTTTCTTAATTTCACCATTTTTTCGAATATTTTTATTCCAATTGCAATTTTTTTGTCATATATAGCTGGAAGATCCCGTTGTAACATTCATTCCTTTCAGAAGAAAATATTTTTTCAGATTTACAGGGAGATTTTTATCAGTGATTATTAATTCATGCTATTAGTTTATGTTATTCTTGTTATTCATTTATGATATCGTTATCACCTTTTTATAATATTAACAACATAGATTTATGATATCGATGCCGTTAATTTATGATATTGCTGTTAGTTTTACTATAACTGTCACTGAAATAAACTAGCGGGTCCATGGTGAATGTTAGGCATACGGTATTATTCAAATATACGAATCGTGCGTAGCCTGAATAATTCCAATCATCTTAGATTTCCAGCTAATATAGCGATATTATAAAATATGTTGTTAGTTTATTAAAATTTGCCGTTTAATATTCACTATTCATTTATCGCTTTGTTCATGTCGTTGATGCCGGCTCCATCTTTTATCTTGATATTTCTATGTAAGTGGCCTTAAGCGACCTAGAACAGGTAGGATAGTGGAAAACTAGTGGAAAATCCGAGTAATTCAAGCTGTTACATTTTACAACGAGTGATTAAAAGCGATCATGTTTTGCTGTTTTCTTTTTTCTTTTCAAACTTGAATTTTATTGATTTGTTTTATTCATACTTATCCTATAACGATGCATATTATGAGCCAAAGGTCTTCGACCTTCTCAAAACATAGGGAAAACATTACATTTATCGGATTGCCGTCTTTCTTAATCTGAAAACAAACATGCGTATTCTATTATTTCAAGATATGCTCCATTACACAGGTATAACGATGGCTAATGGTATATGTCCATCGAAATTTGTCGCCGATCGGTCGCTCACAACAAAGACATATTGTCGCCCTCCAATATTGTCATACAACTTTCTTTGCCAAACATATTCTATGATGTTCAATGAAATTTTATAGTCACATCGATTACGGTAGTAACCGGAAATGCTTCCATCACTATTTCTTTCGAAATTTATCACTGTATCTCTCATGTATTTGGTGAAATATGTATTTATACAGTTGGCGTTGTCATTTAAGATCTTTTTTTTTTCACATTTAAGAAAATAAAAGTGCAGCCAAGGGTATGAAATATAACTGGTCTTAATTGCTAATACTGAAAATTTCAAAACATTTATCCTTCCAAACCTATCATTTGCATTTAAGTTAGAATGTTAAATACTACGCTGTATAATTTCAATTACTTCGTATTTAATTGATGGATGAAAAAATTTCCAAATATACAAAAAACTATTCACATCTTAGTAATTAAAAGTGATAGGTTATTATTACACCTTGTAGTATATGAACATCTTAGATGTTAATTGTATAATAAACTTCTAATGAAAATTTTAAAATTTAAATTATTAAATTGCTTTCACATTAAAAATATGGAAGATATTTTAAATCATTATTTAGTTTTAATCAATTCTAACAGCCAAATTAATAATCTTTGTCTTAATTGACTTAATTGAAATTTCTAATATACACATATATTTCATATTAGATTATCACATCATTAAACTTCCTAATATTTCACCATGGAAGATTTGAAGAAATATATTAAATATTTATTACAATAAATCATCCTATTATTACTATATATAGTATAATTTAAATATTCTACAAAAAGTTATTATATTAAAAAAAAAATGGTGGAATAATGAAAAGATGAAGAAAATATTATTAAATGAAAAGATGAAAAAACATGAAGAATATTGAATTTAAGAAAAAGACATTCAAAATATATATACATAGTTACTGCAAAAATTATATATTATTAGTTGAGAAAATATTTTAATTGATAGAAATGATTATTATGTATTTATGTGTATATATATATATATAATATATGTGTTTAGGCAGTGTTTGTATATATATATAATATATGTGTTTAGGCATTTCAATAGGCTATAAAAATTCAACTCATTTATTTCATATTTATTTTATTTGATTTTTTTTTTTACAATAAATTGAAATAATTCGCTGAAGAAAAGTAAAAGAAGAGGAAGACATCCATTGAAGTACAACAAATGTTCTTCTTCTTTGTCGTTGTTGTTGTTGTTGTTGTTGTTGTTGTTGTTGTTGTTGTTGTTGTTACTGTTATTGGTGATGATGATGATGATGATTGTAGTGATGATTGTGGTTGATGATGGTGTAAAGTGAAGCAAACCACATTATAACTACAATATATCGTTTTTTCTTCCATTCATTCCATCTCTTCTACAAATCTATCAAAAATTACCATTGACTGCAATTCACAACAATATAATTTGAAAGCATACTTTATGGTATGAAGGCGAAATGTTTGCTTGAAAGTTGTTGCTTTGCTTTTGCAAACTGTTGTTGTTGCAATTGAAGTGAAAGAAGCATTTTAATAATAAGAATAAGAAGTTGGAAAGAACGAAAAGAGAAGGAGGAAGAAAAATTAAACTTAAAAGAAAAGTATATATTGTTTAGATTTAATTACAAAAAAAGTAGTTAATGAATTTGAATGCGTAGAAAAAAGATTTCAAAAGAGTATTAAAGAAAATAATTTGTTTTAGAATACTATTAATTACTGTTATTGTTAATTATTGTTGTTATTGTTATTTATTATTATAATAATAATTATTATTAATATTACTATTATTATTATTGCTATATGTTGTCATTATTGTTATTATTAATTATCGCTATTAATTATTATCATTGTTAGTGTTATTATTAATTATTACTATTTCTACCACTACTAATTATTATTATTATTGTTGGCATTATCATTATTATTATTACTATTATTAATTATTATCATTGTTGTTATTGCTATTATTACTATCAATGAAATAATTCATTTATTCATTGAACTCATATATTATATTTTATTTCATTCTGTTACTTTCTTCTTTCCTAATATAATTGTAATTAAAATATTAAATGTAAAAAATTTTATTCAACATTTTAAATTTCAATTCCATAATTAATTATTTTATTTAATTAGTATTTTAAAACTTAAATATTTTACTTAATAAGAATATATAAAATATATCTCATTTAGTTACTAAAAAGTTCTAAATTTGTTTACTTTTCTTTTTTAATGAAAACAATATAAAATGCTAATTAATTTAGGAAAGGAAATTTATGGCAACAAAATTGCTAAAAAATTTTGCATTATTTCATTCGAACAAATTTATGTGACAAATTGAAATTTAACCTTAAATTTATGATATCAATGATTAAAATAATAATTTTTGAAAGCTTAACTATTAAGATATAGTTTTTTTCTTCTTTTTTTAATTTTAAATATTACTATTGAATGTTTTTAGATAACAAATATTGCTAAAAATATAATGAGAAAGAAGAAATGGAATACTTAAATTCAACAATTTCAAATTAATTCCATTGAAAATATATAGTTAATTTCCTATAATTTTATAGTTGTTGAAAATATATAGTTAATTTACTATAATTTTCATTCCATTTACTATACATAAAGGAAACAAATTATTTTAATTGCATACATTTTACATACATAGTTTAATTATCATTTAAATTGGATTTGAATACAGTTTAAAATTTTTTCAATTTACCTTCCTCATAACATTTCATTTCATCACCTTACCGCACCCTACCGCATTTTCTCACACATTTAAAAGTTCGTCTTTTATAGAAGATTGAAAAAGAATTGATGCTAAAATGATACACACACACACACACACACACACACACACACACACACACACACATGTACACACACATAAACAGACACATTAGAGAATAGAATACAATAATATATCATTCAATACATACAATATCTATATAACATACAATAGATTTGACGAAAAGGAACTGTGTCGTAACAATCATTCTCGATGGATTGGAATGAATTGAATTTTCATTTTCTGTATAAGGCAAAAAGTAGGGGAAGAGGGTGAGATGAAGGGGGGGGGGGTGGTGGTGGTGGTGATATTGTTGGTAGTTTGTTGTTGATTTGAAGACGATCGGCAAAACGTTTCCATTTTCCATTTTCATTCCGATAGAGCAATTTTAATATATAAATGGAAGGAGAAGAAGAATGAGAGGAAAAAAACTTGAAAAATGTCAAATTTAATTGAAAGAAATAAAATATACCTTTCATTTCATTGCTAATAAATGATCGTTATTTCATTTATAAAATGAATGTTTGGTTGGCATCATTAAGCTTCCTTTAATTAACCAATTTTACTAAAATTGATATCCTATTCAAATTTTTCATCAAAAATTTTAAATAGCTTTTATAATGCAAAAAATAAAAATAAAATGGAAGAATTTATATAAGGTATTTCATTTTCCTCATTTGAATGATTAATTTTAGAGAGGGAGAGAGAGAGAGAGAGAGAGAGAAATTTGTATATCTTATTATTGAGATAATAATAATACCAATATATATCAGACAATATTCATTCTATTCTATCAATGAAATCATTCCTAAAATTATATTCTTTCAATTCTATAAATTAAATCAAAATTTATTTTTTGGTAAAAAAAAGAGCTGATTTTAACAATATAACAATTGCAGTTAAATTATTTCATTATGCAATTAATTCAATTAATTTAATATAAATGAGTAAAACATTAATTAATTAATTAATTAATTATAACTAATTTTAAAATCAATATTCTATTATCAGTTAAATCATTTCTAAAATTATATTCTTTCTATTCTATAAATTAAATCAAAATTCAAAACTTATCGATTAAAAAAAAAAAAGGGCTGATTTTAACAATATGATAATTATAGTTAAATTATTTCATTATGCAATTAATTCAAATTAATTTAATATAAATGAGTAAGACATTAATTAATTAATTAATTAATTAATTATGATTTTCTTTTAAATCAATATTTCACTTAAATTGATTGAAAATTTTTTTCAAATAAAATATTTGTCAATCTTTCCTTTTAAAATTCTTATGTAGAAAAAGAAAAGTTTTGGTAACGATGATTACTGTTGTAAAGAGACCTCAAATTAGGGTAATAAATTGAGAAACCGATAATCATTGTTGATACTAAACTATTTGAATCATTCAATTCATTCTTCATTCTATCAATATTATGCAAATACAACTTATTGTCAAACATTTCCATACATATTGTACAAAGATTAAAGTTTAGAAAAATTCAAATCAAATATATTCCAAATAATTAGATGAATTAATCTATAAGAGGAATTTTTAAATTTACTATAATTTATAATAAATATATTTAGTTTGATTAATTTAGAAATTAAAACAAAATTTTTTACACTTCAATACTGATCGATAATTTATAATGAGAAAAAAAATGATTAGTTAATTAATTAAATGATAATTTGCAATAATTGGCTATAATTATTTATCATTATAAACTTAATTATTAACATTATTATAATTATTATCATGAACATTCTCATTATCAATCATTATCAATCATTATTATTATAGAAATTAACTAAATTACCTTATCACTACCATAATCATCACTATCACTGCTGTTATCATCATCATTATCAATCATCATCATTATCATCGTCTAACAGCTCATAACAAAAGCTCCACCTCCAACTAAACATTTGATGGACCCGATTGGGTATACTCCTCCTTTGTAGCAACATAACCCTCCCTTTTTCATCCCTCCTCTTTCTCTTTCTCTCTCTCTCTCTCTCTCTTTCATTGTCCTTCTATTATTTTGAGTTAGTTGTTTAGAGAGAGAGAATGTCAATTGATAAATATACTTCCTTCTCTTCTTCTTCTTTTCTCTCTAAAAAGAAAATAATGATGAAATGAGAGTGTATGAGAAAAGACAACAGAGATCAATTTTCTCATATAATTTTTAGTGAGATAGAGAGTAGGAAAGGAAAAGAGATTTTTAATAGTAATAAAAAAAAATGAGAATTAAACATAGAAAGAAAGAAATGAAATATGATAATAGTAGTAAAATATGATATACAAATGATATTTTATTTTGTTTTAACTAATTAATATTAAAATACTATACGAAATTTGTATATCAAATAAGAATTAATCGAATTGGAATTAAAGATTTAAATTAAAATTAGAATTAAATAAGACAATTAGAGAGTTAAATGAGAGACAATTGATAAGAAAGATGGGATGGCAATGGGGTTGTCCATAGATAATAGTCACTTTGATATGGGCAGTTCAATTGCGCCAATGAAAAATCAGTGAGTGAGTGAGTGAGTGAGTGAGTGAATGAATGAGTGCTTAAGTGTAGTCAGTCAGTCAGTCAGTCAGTGAGTCAGTGAGTCAGTCAGTAAGTCAGTCAGTCAGTCATTTGACGATAGCCGAAGGCATCTTTCTCTCTTCTCCTTCCATCACTCCTGCCTGAAAATCTCAACCCTTTCAATTCTAACAATAAACCTTACCACTATTCTCATTAGTACTGTAACTCATCTTCATCATCACTATCATCATCATCATTATTATTATCACTGTTATTATAATCATTATTACCACTATCATCATCATCTGATACTTAATATATTCATTATACCATATCATATCATCATCATCATCTGACTACTTATAATATACATATTCATTATACCTCTTTATTTATATCTAGATATTCATTATGCCATATCATATCATATCATCATCTCTCATATTCTATGCTGTTAATATCACCATCAGTGGTACAACTATCACCGCCATTATCAACAGTTATCTTACTTCTCAATAATTCTTTCATATGTGTGTTTTATTAAAATTATAAAACTTTATGAAAACATAAAAATTTTTGATCTTTTTAATTTGTGGTAATTATTGACATATTTACATTATATATTTTTAACAAATATTTCATTCATATCATTGCTTCAAAAGCAATAATATATTATTATCACTATTACTATAATCATTATTATCACTATCATCATCATCTGATAGTTAATACATATTCAGTCCTTTAACTCTATCAAAATATCATTTCTTATTTAATAGTTCCAAATACAACTTATATTTTGTACTATTTGTCTATCCTATCAGCAGAAGTTTTTAATTAAGTTATTTTCTTTTTTTCCTAGATTAGATAATAATTAATATTAGACTTATATACTTAGTTTTTTATCCGATACATATTTACTTCAAAATATTTGCATGATTTGCTATACCACATTATGGGCCTTTTTCGATCTCTATTACGGAAGAGTTGAAATTTCACTTACAACTTTTGCAACGTGAAATTCCGTGAATTTTACGCTGCAAAAGTTTATTTGAGGAAATTTTATAAATATGAGGTGATAGATATTTTAGTGTAATGATATAATATTTACATATTGCCATTACTACTTCATACAACACGTGAATATATTTAGGATTGTAAAACGATATAATTTTCATTCAACACTGACAAACATTTGCTGCATTTATGTATTATACATTAAAGTGATTTTCTTTTTCAAATGCTAATTACAATTGGTAATGAGAGATTAAAATTTTAATCCGATAACAGTAATAAACTTATTGTGATTTGTTATAAGAAAATTCATCCAATAGAATGTTGAAATTATATTTTCCAAAAATTAATAAATCATTTTTGCTTATTTCGTAATTTTATCGTATTTTTTTAATTCAGGAAATTCTAAAACAATTTAATATCAGTAATATTAAACGTGAATAAAATCGGAAATATATATATACTATAAGCATATTTAATTTCCAATTCATTGAATTCAATAAATTAAAATAAATTTAAAAAAGAAAATAATAGTAAAAATTTGATTAATTAATGCAACATTTTATTACAATATGATAATAATTTTAATGAAAAAGTAAAAATATGTAAAATTATTATCAAAATATATTATTATTAAAATTATTTACTTCAAATAATATTATTATCAAAATCATTTATTTCATATAATATTACTATCAAAAATTATTAACTTCATATAATATTATTATCAAAATCATTTACTTTATATAATATTATTATCAAAATTATTGACTTCATATAATATTATTATCAAAATCATTTACTTTATATAATATTATTATCAAAATTATTGACTTCATATAATATTATCGGAATTATTTCATACAATGTTATTATCAAAACCATTTACTTCATATGATGTTATTATCAAAATTATTTACTTCATATAATATTATTATCGAAATATAATAATATCATTATCGAAATTATTTATTTCAAATACAGAAGTAGGAAATAATAATGGCAAAAATAAAAAGAAAGTCAAAATAATAACTTTTAAAATAAAATAAATGAATTTTGAATAAACAGATATTTCAAACATCGAAATTGTTGAATATTCTAAATCGTTCGATTCGGTTCATGTTTAGTTGAAGTCATTCGATCCGGTTCATGTTTAGTTGAATATTCCAAGTCATTCGATTCGGTTCATGTTTAGTTGAATATTCCAAGTCATTGGAATCGGTTCATATTTAGTTATATATTCCAAGTCATTCGATTCGGTTCATGTTTAGTTATATAT
>CAKAEH010001628.1:0-41192 GCA_916381525.1 Cercopithifilaria johnstoni | reverse complement strand
ACAGGTATCACTATTTACACGTCATTTTGCAATTAATCGCGAGCATACGCTGGAACGTTTCGCTATTGATAATTTCAGGTGACATTTTCTTCTTCATATACTCACCTTAAAATGTAGTTGTATATCACAGAAAACAGTTTTAATTTTCAAACTGCATTCAGTCAAAAATAATTGAAAATTGATTAGCAAGAAAATATCTCAGTGAAGTGACTTTTTTGTCAGCAATCACACAAGTATGGGAAATAATTGCAGACCAGTTCCACGACCACCGCAAGGCTTAAGTGAAAGTTTCTATGAGCATTATGTGACATATAGCCTATGGTCTTATAGTCGCGAGCCAATAAAGATACCTTTACTAAAGGTTTGCAATTATTCTATATCTTTTGTAATTATTCTCTCATTTTCAAGAGTTTTCAGTGATTGGTACCAAGCTCGTATCAAATCTTGCTGGTAACCTAACATTTCTTTCTTACCCATATTATGGGTTGGAGCAGTTATTCGGGATCATATGACAAAAGAGTACTACTGATGACCACCTTTTGCAGAAACTTCAAGGAAAAAAAGAACCGTCACAAGCAGCAGTTAAGGGATATTTAGCGATCTTAAAATATATGGGGGATTATCCATGCCGGCGCATTTCTACTATCACTGAACTTACCGATGAAGTTTTCAAAGGAGCGTTCAAATATGTTCGTTTCTCCTTTCCTTCTTTTGAAACTAAAAACTTTTTTTGAAGTTATCAAAAGGTCAGCACTCTGCTGCTGACTGGTAGCTTTGCAGGAAATCATCCGAGACGAAGTGTACTGTCAGTTGATGAAACAATTAACGTGGAACTACAATCCGGTGAGTGTGGAGCACGGATGGGAACTTATGTGGTTATGCACTGGGATATTTCCTCCAAGTCAGTCACTCTTCAAAGAAGTGGAATTGTTTCTCCGTACTAGACGATATCCCTTGGCGCTGCACTGTCTCAATAGACTTCGACGAATCCAGCGGTACAACTTTCATTCAATTCTAACATAAGAAAAAACAATGAAGTAATTTCTTTTCCTTCTTTGTTTATTCAATTTTCGTTCCTTCTTTATCAAATTGAAATAGAATTTTAGGATTGGACGTCGGAAATTTCCGCCGCATGATGTGGAAGTGGAGGCAGTACGACAGCGAACTATACAAATATTCCACAAAACCTTCTTTCCTGACAATTCAGATGAAATTATCGAAGTGGATTCGACAACAAAAGCTCAGGATTTCTGTCATCGAATTGCAACACGTTTGGGGCTCAACTCTGTGGATGGATTTGCTTTGTTTGTGAAAGTTAATAGCAAAGGTAATGAAACATTTGATACAGTTTTCGAAAAAAACCTTGATTAATCATTCATTCTTCAGTGATCTCAATTCCGGATAATGAATTTTTCTTTGACTTCTTGCGGCAATTGTTCGAATGGATGCATCCCAAAAATGGAGCACTATTTAACTTTTCCTACCAACTTTTCTTTATGAAAAAGCTGTGGATTCATACAGTACCCGGAGAAGATCGTATTGCTGACCTCATTTTTCACTATCCTCAGGTTATTAAATTTTGTTAAAAGATATATGTTACAAATTTATCATACCTAATATCATTGTTTTAATACTATTTTAGACTATTACTTCAAAACAATCATTTTAAAGGATTAAAAGCATTAATTTTTAATTATTCACTAATAGGATATTCAGGTACTCTCTGAAAAAGATGAGAGCAGCTGGGATTAATTCGTAAAAATAATTGCTGAAAACCAAGATTTTATTTATTTTCATTTAAAAATTGATCATTAAGCTGAACACTCTTCCGCATTTCTTTCTTACATTTAAGAATTGAATAATTAATTACGCCTAGGAATTACCTAAATATTTACGCGGTTACCACGCGGTTACTCGGCAGCAAGCAGTGGAATTGGCAGCCGTAGTACTTCGTGCCCGAACTCGTGATGATAAGGAAGCGCCATTGTCTCAGTTGACTCAAATTATCTCGGATATTGTGCCGCGTGACATGATAAAGACGTACAATGGTGCTGACTGGAAAAAGGTATGGCTTTTTTTATAGTAAGATAAGTCTTATTGTTATTGTTTAAGTTCGAGTAATTGCAAGCTAGGCTCTTTTCACATCCGTTCTAAATTTTGTATTTTCGATTAGCTTATCAAAAATTTCGTAAACTTTACCACTTTTCCTGCCGATCTTTCCGCAGTAGACATGATGGCTCTTGTTATTATTATCATCATTATTATTGATATTATTTTTAGTCTAATTAACGGTCTTAGTTCTTTTCAAGTACATAACAAGTGCATACGTTGGACGTTTTGAGAATATGCCGTCAAGCGAAGCCAAAATACATTTCCTGAAAACAATCGCTGAATGGCCTACCTTCAGTTCTACGTTCTTTGAGGTATTTGCTTGAATTATGATCCACATACGAAATTAATAGTTTCTTAAACTTCAGAAAATAGTACCCGAGAGTTAAGCTGAAACTTCTATTTGGAAATTTCAGCTTAACTCTTGAAACAGAAATTTACACTCATGTAAGTACAATAAAGTAAGACTTTGTTTTAAGCAATCGTTAGTTTTTAAGTGAAAGTCAGCATTTTTAAAGTGAATCGTTCAGGTAAAACAGTCTTCGGATTCAGCGATTCCGGATAAATTGTTGATAGCGATCAACAAGACAGGCGTCCATTTATATAACCCCTCAACGAAACAACGTATCGTTCACTACCCATTCACAATATTGAGAAACTGGAACAGTGGCAATACATATTTCCATATGACTATCGGAAGTTTAATGAAGGGGGGTCGAGGTACTCGATTGCTTTTGGAAACATCGCTGGTAAGCTCTCGACATATTTCTTTCGACGATGTCGAATATATATCAAAAGCTCTACTAAGAAACAAATACTTTTTTTTTGTTGATCTAAACGATAACTAGTAATTCCGGCATCATATATCAAATTAATTTCAAGTGGCCACTATAGTGAAACACTATCTGAAGAGTCGAAATACTTTTGAAATGTAAAAAGTAAAATGCATATTGACTAATTTTCATTTTTGTGTACTGTTGAATTGTACTTTCAGGGATACAAAATGGATGACTTGTTGACGTCTTACATCAGGCTGTTCCTTAGCGCCCTCAATCGACCCTCTGCCGAAATGATTGAAAACGAAACTGCGGAAGTGTGATCACCACTGCTGAATTTTTAATTGCATTACTTATATGTATCGTCAATTAACACTTCAAATCGTTGCATAATATAATAAAAAAAGTTGATTAGAAGCCGTCAATTAACAACTCTTAATAGCCTTCTGGCCCTGTACAGCAAAATTAGAAAGATAATGAAAAAGTTTTCTCCACGCCTTTTTCTTTTCCACTCCTCTTCGCGGAATTTAATTAGTGTTTAGCAATTGCATCGGAAGTTAAAGTCACCAGTTGAATTTCGTGAGTGAGAAAGGAAATGCAATATAAAGGATTTCCGATTAGCTTTTCTCTTCCTCTCCATTCAATCAATTATTACTAATACAAAAGCTCTTAGTTTCAGCAAGGCTAAGTAAAAAGAATAAGATAGGCATTCAAATTATATAAAATTCCAGATTGATAAGTTTGTTCATATGCCGATGAAATTGCGAAAAGAGATAGGATAAGCCAATTAATCTCAACATTTGCAATGTCTTGCTTTCAGTGTCACAACAAATCAGTGAGGTTCAAAAAATTACAAATAACCATAACGATTTTGTCCATCAATAATTGTACTGTTTCATTTCGATCGCATGAGCACTTCTAATCAAATTCGGACAACTCTTTTTTGATAGTTATAGTTCACAAACTTTGGGTTTAAAAGAAATTCCGAAACACGGACAACCATTGATTGACTTTGCTGATGATATTCCCGATTCTTAATATCCGGAAATAAGTAACTGATAAAGCAATTTCAGGAGATTGCGACGCTGTATCGGTTATTAAAAAGGGATTACCGGAAATGGCTAAAATGGACATTTGGGTAGTCCTAATGAAAAAAACATACGGAAAGAAGGAATTTTCCCTTATAATAAATGAATTGAACTCCTAGAAATTATGTGATATCTTAAACAAAGTTAAGAATTTTCCTGTCACGTGTCATCAAACGGCTTTAGCAATAAATTGCTTCACTACCATGTTACCTTATTCGGAACTGATGACCGCTTTCACTTTCTATTAATTGATGTGCCAATGAAGGCCCTTCCTGATACACAAAACTGTTGATCAAAAGAGGAACCAGTGCAGCATAAACCTCTAAGATTATTTTACTCACTTTCGAAATATCGCAAATACATCAATACGAAGAGGGGAGGTGAAAATATAACAATTTAACAAAGGGTTAGTTCGTCAGATGAAATCGGTCTCATATGCGAGTGGTACTTGGAAATTTTAGTTGTGGGAAGAATTTCATGAAATCGATTGCAGGAGGAGTCAAACTATAGTACTGAGTTAGAATACTAGAATGTACTGAGTTAGAACAAATTCTTCTTCTGATCTGATGTCCAGTAATGCCACCACACCTGCTTGAACACGAGCTCCAATCATTCCAGCTAGACCAATCAGCACTTTCAGGAACTGAAGAGTATGCCAATCACTTTTATAACTTCTATTATCAAAGTTTTAAATTCATAAGGGCTAGGTGAATAGCAACTCTAAGCCACATACAACATAAAGGCAGAGTACACGTGCTCTTCTGCAAAATAGAGTGATGGCTTCATAATTTGGCAAAATCATCGTCTAAAATGACTGATTGAGAAACAGCTATAACGTGACTATTAACTCCATTGGCTCTATTTAGGCACTGCAATTATAAAGGTGCAGCTTGATTTTTCATTTTTGACAACAAAAATGTCAATATCTTTTATTTGATGTCAATATCTTTTATTTGAACTTTCCGAAAAAAATTGCCGTTTGCTTTCTAAAAATTTAAAATGTGATTAAAGTGTACATTGAGAGGCCTTCACTATATTAATGCCGATTTCTTTCGTTTAGTTATTCCAGACGAAGGAATATTGTACCTGGCTGTTGCTAGTCACCAGGCTCTTCAAAAACCACTTCTGTATAACAAAAATTTTTTATAAATTGCACTTGAAAATGAAGAGCTTGTAACTGTGGATAAAGCATCTGGACAGGATGCGTTATTACAAGATTGCTCTTTCACCAATGTTCCACACCATAGGAATACGAAAGATGTTTTGTACTTCTTAAATCTGCAGGCTCTGCAGGCCCTTATCACAAGAAGTGGAACAAAATGATTAGTCTGATCACGAGGTCCAATTATCGTTGCCTATATCAACAAACAAAATGATACCATGCTGAATTCTAAAGCCTAATAAATACCAATACGCTATTCTCATCCTCTTCTAAGAATTTCTACACGAACTGGTATGACATGTTGTGGAATTGTGAATTCCCACAATTTCAACACTAAACTTTCAATTGAACTTCCTTTCTATTAAACCTTTCTCATTCTTTACTCATTCTTTCATATTCCCTCAGTTCATAATATTATAACAGCTCATTCTAGCAACATTCTCAGAGAATGCCAAATTTCGAACTTGAAAGCGACCAAAATTATCTTTGTTAATAGAACTACCTTCCATTTTTTATCAACTTATTACCAGCTCTGTCTCTCTCCCTCTCAAATTACATCTTTATCCATCAAAACTTCCCCTTTAGTAATGCTAAAAAGCTTCACATTCTTTTACTGAGATACGGTTATTTCATAATAACACTCTACTTTAGAAATTCCATGAAGAAATTTAACATCTGAAGTAAAACTGATGGTCAATCACTCGGGAAGGTAGCGCGCTGTTACCATAAAATGAATTTGAGAAGAATTTTTAGGTACAACTTCATAAGATTAGCATTAGGTCCAGATATACCTTCTCTTGTCGTATATTCACGACATCTTGAACATTTATTAATTCTTTATTAAAACAATAAACGAATTTAATTACAATTTTACTTAAAGCGATTACTTTCTTATAGAATTGTTTCAATTTAGGAGAATTGAATTCCCTTGCTGCTATCCAACCCTCTTTTAGCAAAAGTGGCTTATAAAATAACTAGGATAATTCACCGGAAGTACTACACAAGTTATTGTTGCATAATTGGATATCTAAAATTGATTCTCCTTTTGTGCAATTAATACCATTTCGACAAGTGCGTTTCCTGAAAGAAAAGATTTCTAAAAGTTTGTTACCTGGTTTAATAGTACCACTTACTCAGTTAGGGATTGATTATATATACATAACTACTAGCAAGTACAAATGGGATTGCATTAGAGTGCAGATAAGAGTGAAAGAAAGCGAGAGTCAAATCTATTAAAAATACAAAATTCTGAAGGACTTCGCAGCCAGCTGAATTCACAATTTTGCCAACCTTATACGAGTACCTGCACCACAGGTGCGTGAACATGGCTGCCACTCTTGCCACTCATTCCATATAGCCAGCGCTTTTGCTTCCGAATTAATTGCTTCCCTAATATGACCTGGCTGTATTTTACGAGATTTCCTTTCGCTTATACGTGCCGATGCTTCACATGAAACATCACAAGTTTCTGTTTCCTTTGCTTTACCTAAAGCTACGAATGTCATAGAGAATCGATTACTAATCATACTTCAGCGAGCAATTATAGTGAGTAAATTACATGTTTCATAATCGTATTACTTTCATTTTTCCCTTCAATTAAACAGAGAATAGTCTACCAGAACATTCATATTCGTCATCGCCAGCTCGTATGAGGCCTATTCGGCAATATCGTTTACGATATCGTATTTCCTTATGTTCACAACTTAAACAATCACTCCAATCATTCCATATAGTCCATTCGGGACATGGGCGTAAAACACAACGTCGTTGATCAATTGCTGAATCCGATTTTGGACAATTCTCTGCAAAGGCTTGGAATATCTTACTTTACAACGGTAGACTAAGTTATGCAATCAACACTTCAAAGATGAATTCGGATTGTGTTTTATCAGCTTATTTCAAGGGCACATATTTCAACAAAAGGATCTCATCATTCCTTCACGTCATCACGGCAATACTGCAAAAAGTATTCAAGTGTGACCAGAGAGAGAGAGAGAGAGAGAGAGAGAGAGATTAACTATGCCAGGTATATTTCTCCTGAGTTGTGCGCCTTGATCACCAAATCTTTTCACCTTCATCTATCGAAAGGACAAACCCGTGATACATTTTCGGACTCTGATTTGTATACCTTCACCACAGGAAGCAGAACAAGACAGCCAATCGGACCAGTCACTCCAAAGTTGCAATAGTGTTCCACCACTTCTACAATCCTGCAACTTCTCAAAGTATTGAAATTTGCTGACCAAATGAATGAAGTGATGAAACAATAATGCTGAATATTAGATGTGAATATCAATTGAAATAGCTAGCCTTTCACGGTCAAAGATTCAATTAATTAATCACTTTATTCTAATTCAAGTCAAAAATTTGCCAAACAATCAATTAAGTAAACCAACTTTCTCATTACACGTTCTAGCTTGCTTCTGTCCGCTGGCACACAACGATCCATCACATAAACGCTCACGTAATTGAAAACCCAATCCGCATGATGCCGAGCAAGGCAACCAATCACCCCATATTTCCAGCATGCATTTCTGGAAAACAATCCTTATCGAATTGAAAAATTATAGATTAAAGAAGGAAGGTTGTGAAATACGTATAAATGGAAGTTGATTGTAAAGATCATCCAATACTATGTATCTCATTTGCTTTAAGAGGTGAAATTCGGCTGGTAATTGAATCATCCAATAATACTATGTATCTCATTTGCTTTCTTTAAGAGGTAAATTGATCATCCAATACTATCTTATTTGCTTTCTTTAAAAGATGAAATACGCCTGGTAATTGAATTAATTTTAATTGCACTCAAAGGACGTATTAAGAAAACAATTGCTCTAATTGTCGAAAGCCCGGAATAATTTATAACAAATGTTTCTATAATATATTATAAATATTTTTCATTCAAGTGATTCATCCCATAAATTGTAAAGTTTAACACAATGTATCATGTAACTCAATTATTAGCCTTTTTTTTAATCCTTGATTATCATGCTTATCATTAATGGTTAAATTATTGTACGCTAATTCATATGAGAATGTTTTCGGTTTAATAACCAGTCATGTTTCAATCATTATGCTGTTATCAGATCTTCCTATCACAGCCTTTCTTTTTTGTTTTTTTTTGTTTTTATACTTATCGTTGTATCCAAGAAGATTTTATAAAATGTTATAACTCTCTCTCTCTCTTTCTCCCTCTCTCTCTCTGTATATATATTGTTAATAAGTAGAGCAAAGAGTGTTTTCTTGAATTGGCTTTGACGTTACTTCTTATTACATCATAATCACCAATAAAATTTCACCATGCATTTTGATGTTATATGACACTACTATTTCTACATTTAAGTTTGAACTACTACTTTAGCAAATAGACCCAAAGTATATTTGCTCGGACTAATTAGTAAAAAAAATCTTTAAGCGATTGACTCTTGCCGATAAATTACTGAACCATTCTATAACGTCCAAGAGGAAACCTCGCCTAAAGAAAGAATTAATTCTCTTCAACTTTGCCAGCTCAAAGCTTTCCCAAAGCAAAATAAAAATTCACCACACTAATATATCAGAGCGAAAGATTTTTTTAACCTTAGTTTCACACGGCTCAATTTGGGTGCCTTCACCTTCACACCCATTCAGCTCACTACACTGACGTTTTCTGCTCCGTTGTCCACTACCGCAGGTCGTACTGCAAGAAGACCATAATTCCCACTCATTCCACGCAGAACAGCTATCCTGAAATTGCTACAATCGTCTAAAAAGTGGGAGAATAAGGAACAAGCTGAAATTGAACTAACAAGTGGTAATATCACCTTGCTGCAATCGCGTCCTTCTTTAATAACACTGGAACAATTCTGTCTTTTCATACAAATCTGTGCTCTGTTTTGCATCCCACTGCAACTCACATTACATCCACTCCACTTTTCGGACTCCAAACAAGGCGGTACTTCGGGAAGACATGGTCGAGAATCCACTGATTCACCTGCACATTTTTGCTGAAATGTCCACCATTTACACTATTCACAGATAACTCCAAGATGAATGAATGTTCCAATACATTCTTCACTATTGTGCACCTTATTTTGACGAAATTTGAAAGTACAGTAAACTTGCGACAAAAGCTTACCGATTGACAGATTCGTTTTCGTCGTTGTTTTCCACCAGAACCGCAAGAAACTGAGCATTCAGACCATCCAGTCCATTCACTCCATTCCTGACCATCACTATCGAGAGTTGCAGGACAATCCTCTCTGCTTTCCACTACAGCTTTATTATTACACATCACTGTCTACAATTAAGTTTTATTTCCCACCTATGGTCAAAAAAGTAATGCATTTTAGCAATTCAGAATAGGAACCACTGACTCACCAAGCATTTTCCTCCAACACAAAATTGTCCAGACCCGCAGGGAGAACCATCCGGATAATGACCCTTGTTTCGGATCAGATCCGAATTAACCAAATGACACCAGATTTTACATGGTTGTGTACTGTCTGCAAAGTAAACATGAAGTGATAAAATGGTGCAAAGTTGAATTAAATCGAACGCTTACATGAGTACAGAATAAAAAAAGAAGTTGAAGTATACTTTTAGATGAATCAATCTCGTTTAAAAAAACAATTCCGAAAATGCAGCAGTTTGATTCAATTCAAAGAATTTGCTTAGTTTGAAATAGATATAAGCAATGAGTCCATAAGATTTAAATCTTTCGAAAACATACGAAGAAATGCAGCACCGGTAAGTTGACGGTCCGGCTTTTCTTGATCATTTTTTATTGCTGTACATAATTTAGTACCATATTCTAGCAGTGTCATCGCTTTGCAATTTGATCTCACACCACCACAAATTAAGCCACGCAGATTAGAGCCTACACATTTTCTACCGCCATTGTTAGGCCTTAAAGGCCCTTCAAAGTTAATGAAATAGAAAAAAGAAAAAAGAATCAATAAGGAAGAACTGAAATAAACGGGAAAAACTGAAAATTTCATATCTACATCTAATACTACTCAGCATTATCTGAGAAATTCAAAAAAATCATTATACCCTCTTGCTTTTACGATGCACGTTAGTTTCAAATGAATAATGTAAATAAGCAGATAAACAAGTCATCTTAAATAATTGCCGGAAACTAACGCAGGTTTGGTACATGTTCGCATCTGACTCTTAATTTGGATACTATTCGTTATTTGGCATTGACTGATCGGACATCGTTTTTCCTTACTATTCCATTCAGTCCAGCCACCATCTACCTTGGCTGGAGCTGTTCGTTGTGGCCATTGCCGACATTGCCCTTCAATGCAGAACTGCAATACCCAACAATCTCTATTGTATATACATATCATTGTTGAAAAACTGATAATGCATATCTATCGAGATGATCATCCATAGAGCAGGATTTAGCTATTTTTCATGTGCTGCATTTTAATAAAATTGAGATTGGGAGATGAAAGAAAACTATTTTCTTGCACTTTTAATTCGGCAATTTTGAAAATCGATCCTTTTACAACTAACTTATTGTTCATACTTAAATTAGTCAAAATTAGCACAATAGCCACCACCTTGTTACCACCACACCAACTTCCTTCTAACGCTGGATGAGCTGTTGATATTGTTGAGCCATCATTTCCACACCAAAGTATGCGACAAATATCCTGAAATAGTAAAGAAACAGCTTGAAGTGTAAAGTTTTGGGCTTCGCAGTTCAGAAAATAAATTCTTTATTTCCATTTTGAGCAGAATAAGGAAGGAATTTGTGCTATGAAACGATCCTGAGAGCAAGGATCGCTTTCGAAAGAAGGATAAGAAGTATTTCGAAACAATCTATATTTCCATCTCCATTAACTATGAAAATACAAGAAAAATCGAACATCCATTGTTTTTTCTTTCGGTATTTCAACTTCAAAACCTCTGCCCCAAAAATAAGAACACTGCTGGTCAGCTGTAAAGCGCTGTCCAGGTAAACGGCCATCCTTCATGTGATTATAAATCGCAAGTCCTTCTGATCCATCACGTAGGCAGTTACCGCGACCACTCGCACTGTAATCAAAACATCAATAATTAGCCAAGAATACGGTAAAAGAAAGATTAGACCTATAATAATATGATCACACAATTGCAATAACTTCCTTAATTGAACTTTCGAAGTTTTTTGGAGTAGAATTTAGGAAACCGTTGAGAAGTCAATAAATTCGCACTTACTCTAAGTGTAATAAGAATGCATTGAATTCACGCACTGAACATTCGCTCCAGGTGGTTTTGCCAGCGCCATTCACTGCTGACATTAGGCAACAATTTCGGCCACATTGATTCTGATTCCCATCGTGAACCATACCCATGCTGGAATGAAATGACCATTGCTTCTTGCAGAAGTATGTTGGAATCTTTGCTCTGAGCTTCCGTCCAGTTCCCTTTATTTCAATCTGGAACTTCCCAACATATCGGAAAAAATAGAAAAAAAAAATATTTCTTAAGAACCATGTTACAAACAAACTTATGTCCCATTTCATGAGCCAGAACAAATGATCGGCCAAGATGCATTCCCTCCACCAAACTGCATGAGAATATCTCATCACACATTCGTGCGACAGGTGCAACGCCTGCAACCGATGTCGTTGTATGATAGATGTCATACCTGTAACATATTCAGAGCTAATTTCGAAATTATTTCTAAATTATCTCTATTCTACCTTCTATAATATTTTTAATGTTAATTAAAAGAGTGCACTGAGGAGCTATCGACCGAGATATGTCAGCTTGCTTCATTGCAATTATTTTTAATTATCTTCAACATCTACTACTCTATAATGCGGTTAATAGCTGGCATCAACTTCCTGTTGATAAATTACTTGTGATCACAGAAGGAATTTATTCTGTTGAATGCATTTTATAATTCACCATAATTGAAATTTATGAAAGTAAATAAAATTTTGGAGGTTCACAATGTAAAAAGTTTGAATAATAATTTTTGCTAAGTGATCAAGTTAAGTGATCATTTCTCGATCAGAAAAAATATTCAAGAAAGGCGTATTCACTTAACGTACTTACGATGTTCCTCAAGATATAGTCCGAATGTACAGTGGGAATGATGAATAAAACATTTTCGAACAGATGCGGCAAGGAAAACTATTTAAGAGATCAAATAACTTAGTTAGGGAAATTCTTGTTACCTTTTCTGGACAAGATGCCCTTCATTTTTAGACAATTTTTAATAATTCAGTTTTCTGAAGATATGATTAATCATATGATTCAATTTTTTGATGTTAAAAAACAGGAGAAATCAAATAAGCTCACTCAACTACTATCCGAAAAACCTTACGAAAGATTGAGACAACAAACCCGGTAAGAAGAATGCCGTGATCCCAATGCTCTGGATCGGTCAGATCAGTCCCAGGATTAAGGGTTGCTTGATGGCGACAAAACAAATTCAACAATGTCTGTGCTTGTCCATTACGATGTGCTAACGTATCAAGTCCTGTCTAAAATGCCAAGTCCATTTATGATTGATTAAATTGTTTATTTAAACCAAAAAACAATTGAAATGATTTTTGTTAGTTACGTAATATGTTTCACACAAGCTTCAAATTATAGTTCTATGAGGGAAAATTGATTAGATTGTATAAGTATCATGGAAAAACTTTATTTCCTGGAAGTCAACAACGCTTAACTAATTTAAACATAACATATTTTGAATATGTTCTATCGACTGAAGTTGAGTAAGGATGTTAATTTTATAACTTCAAATTTCATTAATTTCAAACAAAAAATAAAAGAGTACCGGTTGTTTTTTCCACAATTCAAATCGTACAATAACAATATCCAGATTTGGAGTCATCGATGATTGTTGATAAAGGACATGAACACTGTTGATCAGAGCAAGAGAGAAATCCACCAAATGTTGCTCCGAATCACCGATGTATTCACGTTGGAAATGCTCATAGAGTTTGGAATCCAGAAAAAGTCCAATTTCCAAGGTTATCGGATCCAATTGTGGGAAAATGAAAAGGGAGTCGAGATTACCCTCTGCGGGTATCGTATAATTGAACGTTAATCCTTCGGCTGTAAATTTCCATTTACTGTTTCATTTTTTGTTCAACAGACGCATAACTTTCTCATAAAAATGCAAGCGACGTAATGGAAAGTTATCTACAACGAGCTCAAATAAACAGAAAAGCTAATTCAAATTACAATAGCATTGCGTCGTCACTCATTACAATGCAGACACAGCGCATGACAATCAGATTTCAAACTTCAAAATATCAAAAAAATCGCTTAGCTTAGTAGCGGTAGCAAATGCTGATACCATGTGAAGAGTTATTCATTTCTTGCCGACAGCACTTCGGTACAAGGCTGTATCTACTATTTCACTGTCAACTATCAACAACATATGTAGGCTTAAGTTTTAAAATTTATGCTTATCAAAATTAATTCAATTTTTTTGCGGGGACTTCTATCGATCAAGCTTTTTCTTAGGAAAGAAGCACAAACAGTTTCTTTTGCTATCTAGTTTTGAACCAATTTCTTGATTTCAATCAAATTCCAAAGAAATAAATTTCGAGAATTCTGCTTTTATACAGCAGCCGCCTTATTTTGCTATTCGTTTGGAATGCAAAAAAATGGTCCCTTTTGAGCGTTAGAAGAAGCACAGACACCGATCATCCACGTCTGTAGCTCGTACATCAGAAATAACTGGACGTCTACGAAAAGGTTAAAATTTCAAGTGAATAACTCGCTTAGATGGCCGATGATGATTCTGCTGAGATGAACAATATTCAAAATAATTAATGAGATAAAGAAAAATAGAGAAATGAAAACTATCACAAAGTGGTTAGCAAGAGAATGCATGCATGCATGTAACCGATATTTAGTGATCTTGTTGTGATATTCGATATCATAACAGAAAATTCGATTGATGTTTGAATTGGAAGCATTTAGCACGAAGCTTGTAAGCGAACCTGCAGCAGCTCTGTTTGCAATAACAGCAGTAGCAGCAGCCTTATCGAGCATGCCAATTGCATCATCAACCGACTTACTGATATCACAAAATTCATCTTCGGTTGACTGTTCGTTTAGCTTTGATAACTGTTCCTTCAGTGTATATTCCAAATTAGAAAGCTGTTCAACTTCGCGTTTATATATGATGTGGCGCTGTTTGACCTTAAATGATTCATCTAAGCTTTCTTTTCACTTATGCCTAAACCAAGCTATAGGAGTGATTGATAGTTTTTCGTGCCTCATTTGCACGAAAATGTAACATATACCAGCTACAGTAGAAGATTACAGAGATTGCAAAGTTTTAATAAACTGTTGCAAGATAGTTGCTGTTGACATGGATAGTGTGACATACCTGATGGACGTATCTAAGTCGTTCCGGAACTGTTTGCAATAAGAGGAAATGATCGTCCATGATAATAGCACCTGTCAAATAGTCGCAGTAAGATATCGCAGCTGAAACGTTATTGTGTGATAGCACTTTCCCGTGGAAGTGACAGTCTGCTTTCAGGTGAACCGGTAATCCTCGACTTTTCGAGCTTTTTTTGCCGTCACGCACCACTGAGATCTGAAATTGTCTTCAATAAAGCCACAATTGAGCTGATCTACAGCGCCAATCTTTTTCATTTATTAGTAAAACTTTGAAGTGGCGGAATTAATTCAGTTCTTTTGAACTTAATTAAACATACATATGTGAATAATCACAAACAGAAGTATTCGGAAAGTAAGTGTTTGGTCTAATCTATCATTTTTATTAAGCTTTTTGATATTCAAATAAGTTTTTCGAAATTCTTTCCTTCTTTTACTTTAGCAGAAACCATATTCATCAATCAAGATATTTCGTTCATTTTGCTGTTTACTTCCTTCTATCGGTAATATCGAAATAACTTTATAATATGAAATTTTTATATAATTTGTAAAATTTATGTTATAGAAATGTTTTCGTCATAAATAGTCTCAGTGAAATGATATACTTTGTTTGATATCTCAATTCATTATTATAATGAGTATTTAAAATGATTAACATCAAATAGCTCCCATTTACTATCGGTTTCATCTATTATATGTTCAAGCAATTCTTTATTAAAAATTAGTTCCATTATCTATTTACTAATAAACGATGCCAGGTGATTCTTTATTCATCATTTATTTCTTTATTCATCATTTAATGAAAAAAAATATACAAAATGTTATGCTACTATCTTCTTATATTTCTCTTCTGATCGAGAAAGATGGAATCGAAGAACTTCCTGTCCTTAACAAAAAGGCCTCTTTACCTTCATTGTGAGTAGGGTCATCTTCTCTTATTTCTCTTTACTTCCGTGAAGACACCTCAAAATGTCTCCTCTATCTCTAATATGCCTTTATGGCTGGCAAATTCTCATTACAAGTATTATTCGTGATATTTGTCATTCACTTCTGCAATGAAAAAAAGTCCTTCAATAAGGACAAAAGAGTAAAACAGAAGGCAAATTACACGCCAGGTGAGACGTGCTACTGTACAACGCGGAATTCTATCACCTGGCGATTATGCCACAACTAACTGACTAACAGACTTGAAATAAATCGCAAAAATTCTTGTCAAACAATAACACGTCCAAAGAAGGAACATTCAAAAAAGCTTTCAAGCGTTCATTGATTTATATATCGACACCAGGAGAAGTATCACATGGTATTGCCATTATAGTTATTTCGATCATTTAATAAATCACTAAACAAAAGACGGACTGTAGTTCATAGAACTCAGAAAACGACCCGACGCAAAAGAGCTCCAAGACGAATAGTTAAGGTAGCAAGCAATCACTGAGTACTTTTAAGACAACTTACCAAGTGAGGGCTGAGTAGTTTGAGGTTAGGTTTGAGATCAACGTGGAATTTTTGATCCCAAGCATCGAATAATAAATAGGTGGTTCCGTCACTGTGTTGCTTCTTGTTTACGTCGATCAGCTCGTATTCCGGTACATCTTTGTGATGGAATACTGCGAAAATTCGCCGCAGTTCTTGTTTGGTTAAGCGATGATGAAAATTCTGCAAATGAAAGCATCCATTAGAGAAAATTTTGTATGCTTTCGATGAATAAAACTGAAAAGTGCACTCTTTTATACCATTTTATGATAGCGTTTAATTATTTTGATCAATAAATTGAAGAAATTATTGATAAAAGCAAAATTATGATTGTGAGGGATACAAATTAGGGATTGATCTATTCTCTTTTCGTTTTTTGAGGATAAAGGAAAACAAAAGTTTTCCCTCATTGATTTCCAACAAGTATATATTTAATAAGCAGTGAATGAATAACTTATTGAATTTGATTCTTTGTTTCACAATCAGTCACCAAAGTGCTCATTTCTCAGATTTCTATTGAAAGATCACAGGTTTTCAATGCCAAACACATATGCTTGAGGCTTACCTGGACAGAACTGATGAATGAAGAAAAAAGTAAAAGGATGGCGGGGTTCCTGCATATGAAGCTGTTCATCCGTGAGCAACGACTATATCACTTCAAAATGCCGATCATTCGTAGTAAATCATTCACTATAAGCCTTCAGGATCAAATTGCAGATGCAGAACCCAAATAGGACTGATACGTCTCCAATAAAAAATTTGTGATTGTCGTCAAGTTCCACTAACAGCAAATACATCCACCATTGGCTCTTTCAATTCAAACAACGAAAGCCGTATCAGTTAGTGACAAGAATAGAACAAGCATAGGGACAAACAGTGAGGGTAGATTTACTTGATTCAGAAAGAGAGATGATTGTCTGAGTGAGATCTAGAAAACCTGATGAGCCGTAATAGCTATCGCTCCAATCATCAACGTCATCATTATCATCATCATTATGAGCGCTCGTGTTATAGTCTGGACAACTTTCGATCACTTCAGCTCAGGAGATGATATCTGTCATTGTCACCCGTGGTATGCCGACTACTGGTCATTCAGTTTCACGTTTCGTTTTCATCTATTTTTCAACACTTCTAATATGTAACTGATATTTATCTCCTTCTATCACTTTTCTTTTCGAATGTAAAATGAGCGAGATGGGAAAAGCGATAGAGAAGAAAATGGCAGGTGCGGATCTTCCGTAAAGATGACTGATTGGGTTTTAATGTTATTTTGTGATCCCTGTAGAAGAGAGAAGAGTGATGGATTTATCCATTTTATTCTGTTTGCTTGTAAAATAGGTTAAACAATGTACACTCACCACATCAATGGAATTGACAATTGTATTGCTATTCCTGCTCTTGCTATTATTCCAAATGTGTATGTTTCGAAACTTCGTTATTCATTCCATTTTTAATTTAATTTTATCAAACTAATATCCCCATCCAAATACGCTCAATTCAATCACTTTCATACTCTCTCTTCCTTTTCCAATTTTCATATCAAGTTTTCGGCTTAGGATTCGGCGTACAATTTATAAGATATCTTTTAAAAATACAGGTTTTCATTCTTTTGTTGAATGACATTGATTTGAAAGTATTTGAAATAGAATGCTTTTATGATTGCTCCGCTTTTGTTTAAAATTGAGAAATGAATGGATATTTAAAGAGAACAATTTGATTTAGTTTCGGTGATTCAATCTTCATGAGATCCATCTTTGTGTTATACTGAAATAAATTCAACAAGACAAGTAACATCCCGATGAGCAATCCATCGTATTTAGCAACTAATTTCGCTAAATTAAAATACGCTTATTCTGAACTCATTAGCAAAAGCAAAGATAAACCGGGTGGATGCATGAGAGCTACCGATGGAGTTCACCTCATAATTGTAAGTTAGCAAAAAAATTCGGAAACAGTAGCTATTTCGGAAACGGTAACTATGAGCATGACAGTAATGGGACCAGAAAGGAATAGATATGATTTCCCTCCTCCAATATTTCTGTCTTCCACTGCAGTTTTTTTTCAGGTAGGTAACAATTTGAAACTCAGTAAGCGCATTTCTTATCTGATCGAAAAACAATACAAGTTGAGAGAGAATATAGTTAATTCTTGAAATGGAGCAAAAATGACTGCAACTATGTTGCTGCAGTGAGCAAAAGGCAGGTATGAAACGTGACACCGAAATATAAATAATATCTTTCACAAAGAGTTTTAGCTCTTTCTTTCTTAAAGAATACATAAACTATAAAATGAACTCATCAAATGATCCAAAAAGCGAAGTGATAGGAGTAAGTTAGGACCAAATGAATTGATATGAATTTCATAGACGTGAATTTTAAAGATCAGTTAAAAATCAATTGAAGGTATTTAATACATTGTTATTGTCATCTTACTGATAGTGATAACAATGCATTGAAATTATTGGAAGTTTTTCATTTTAAAAACTGACAAATTGGAATTTTCTTCAATTTCCTACATCAAAATTTCTTTTTCAACCAGTTTCAACTGAAACTAATCAAGGCAAAATACGTATCGGTTAAAAATACTTTCAGAAAGCGCTGACATGTTTCTCACAAACCATTTGAAATCATAAAAAATGGGATGAAAAAGCTCCAACAATAAATAATATGACTTAGTAAATAAGATGTAATGAGGAAATAATTGTGAAGTTTGAAAAAAACCACTATTTCAGTACGAGGACCGTAATATATTTCCGGAAAGAGAACCAGTAAGCGGATAGTAATTTACATTGCAGATTAAATTTCTCTTCCACATTTGAAGCTTCTATTAAAGTTTAGAAAAATTTAATCTAAAACTTTCTTCTTTCATTTGTTTATTTTCCCATAAAGCATTGAGAGCCTACTTTGATGTAAGAACAGTATTATGATTTTCAAATATTGTTAATCAATTGATGGCGTATCTGTCAAAGCTCGAAGTATAGATCGCAATTCAATTATCTCGGCTACATTTCTACGAACTTTGCTTTTTTTTAACAAAGTATATTAAGAAGAAATGAAGCACAAATGTAAGCAATGAAATCTTGAAAATATCCAGAAAAATGTTCAAAAATTTCTAAACGAAGCTTGAAATTGAAAATGAATGGAAATAAAACAGGTTTTACAAAATGAAAGTCGCAAAAAGCGATACTAACAATTCATTTCTGTTTTCTAATGGGATTTTCACACTGCTAAATTTCTTCTTACACCACTGAAAATCTCTTCAAACTAAAAATGAAAGATATATATATAGTAGAATCTTTACTGAACAGATGTTTTTGTTTCAAATTTTAGTTTCAGATGTTTTTGTTATCTAAGCGAAATCATAATTTTTCTGTTTCACTCATTTGAAAGCATTCTCATTCCACATGTATTCTCAACATTAAATTTGAGCTTTTACAGAAACTGGCAATAATATTATCGCAAATTTCATAATCAGCAAACGATTTGATTTAAGCAGAAAAACGTTGCCTCCGAAATAGATATATAAATGCACGTTCTATAAGAGAATGAAATTCGGAAATTCAAAAGGAGAAATAAAATTAAAAGAAAAATTAGAAAATAATTTGCAGGTTTGCGGATTGCGCTTCATGTCGCTTGTTAACTTGAAAAACAATTTATTGCGGATGAGAAATGCATATATTATCATCTTTATTTGTTGTTGATACTTGAAAAGAATGAAGTTTAAATAAGGAATCTTTGGTATTTTAGTCATAAAATAAGTGTTCAACAGAGAGCAGAAACGGAACGGAAAGCATTCGATTTGGTGAATATTGAATGGAATCATTTTAGTCTCTTCATTCCATTATAAAATTTAAGGGATCAGAAAAGATGGGAAACTGAATATATACTAAATATTAGATACTGAATATTTTTGAAAAGTTTATTCAAAGGTTATTTGTTACTTGGAATTTGCAAAACTTCACTGATTTTTCTAAAAAATTTCGCTTATTCATTTATCCCAATTTCTTTTCTATTCTATTATCAATACGAAATAGCAGTTGGAAAGAAGATATCACTGATTTTTTTGCATCCAAAATAATGTTCAATTCCGGAACTTGTAGGATCAAGCAACCGCAATGGATAAGAATTCTGGCATTTAATAATCTACTGTAACTCGCCTATCGAATAACTCTTGTCATCTTTGACCTCAGAAGACATAAGACTTAGAATCGGTTCAGCATTCTTAAAATCACCGTTGAAATTTTAATATTTTCTCAAGTTCGAAATTAATTTGCAAATTCGAAGCAGACAAGTACGTTGGATTGGAAGCAGAACATATTGTTAGAATAAAATAACCTCTTTAGTGATCATAAAACATCATCAAAAACATCATGTGAATGCCCAGCGAAAAAGATATTTTACATTCCGCATTTCATCGGTAGGGAGAGCATAAACGGTAAATTGGGTCGATGATAATGCTTGTAGAGATAAGTCATTTCCTGGCACCGATAGATGGATTAGCCGTAACCATCCAATTCCTCTTCAAGACTTCTACAAATTCTACTAGTAGTATCACACATTTTGTAATACTAATATCTACAGTCCGAATCTACTCTTCAATTCTTACAGTTTTATGCTAAATTAAAGCTCATATAAGCAACATTTAAAAGTGTGAAAAATGAACTTTTCAAAATATCTTATCATTTTGTGATTACAGATCATCATCAATTCATCTTTCCCTTAATAAACATTTATATATATATATAGACATGTTTCTATAGATAAATATTTTTAAATATTTTAAAAGCATAATTATGCAATTTTTGTGAGGTTTAATAAATGTTGAGACGTTATATCGTGAAAATATTTAAGATTAAAAAAATGAATAATTGCTCTTACATTAACCAGAATTTTGCATTAATTTTTCGTTACGCCACTAACTTCTCTTCTAATTATTACTAACACAACACTATATGGTAAATTAACTATCATTCCACGTCGATGAAATAAAATGAGTGGTAGTTATTTGGTAACAAAATTGAGGTCTCACACATTTCACTCACTTTCTGCCTCAATTTTCTCTCCCGTCATAGTCATACAACAGTTGTATCAACACTACGATGACACATTTCCAATTATTCGAACTTACATTTTGTGCAACATGAAATATAATAGGGGAAAGTTTCATATATTTACAGTAGCTTTGTCAAGAAGTACGCTCAATGTAATATGCTTAGTTCATTCATTCAGCTTCGCTGCAGCCCCACCCTTAAATTAAAAGAAGATTTCCGATGTCTTGGAATGAACTGCAGTCTTCCTTCTTATCCACATGCTTGAATAAAGAAGGAGTTTGTTTTCATTCATATGGCAGTGCTTTGAAAGGTTTGCAATGTGCATGCTGCTCTCATTCCATCCATTATCACCAATTCACATTTCCGCGTGTTCTTATTTCACATTTACTACTGGAGCATAAAAACCTGCAATGCTCAAATTTGTGAATTCAAATAGCTATTACTATTTTTCTGCACTGCTACGATCAAATAGATAATGATGTGTTTTTTCTGATTCACCGTATTAGCCCGAAATTGGGCACCGATTCTAAATCATCAAAAACTGAATTCAAATAGGCTATTAAAGTAAATACGCGTTGTTATTAGACCGTGGCCGATCACACTTTGCAATTATTCTATTTGATGAAATTTTGAAATCATTGTGCCGTGATCGTTCGTTCTCTACTAAGCAAAATGCTATCACTAATAATTTTAAATAGTGAAAAGTTTAATTAAGTTAGATAGTATATTTAGCGGAGAACATCTGAATCAATTCCAGGAAGTAAAACTGTGATTTGAAAATACACTAAAATTGCATTTTCATTATGAGCCTAATTTAAAATGAAGATCTGTCAGTTGTAGTGTAATGAGAATTCATAGCCTTTGGCAAGTTGATGAAGCCTATAAGCCTTCATTCATATTTACATAAAATACTATTAAAAAACTTTCTATTGCAAGAATTAAAAACAAAAACACATTGTAGACAAATGGAGCAATTAAATAAATATAAAAAGCCTAAGTTCATCTTCTCACAAACCCAAAGTGACGACGTATTATGCAACGCTAATTATTGCAAAAGTGACTTATTCAACAAAATTTACATATAATAACACTTGGATTTAAGAAACATACAATTTCGATTGTTCAAATGTACATTAAAAGAATTCTCTAATAATCCCATGAATACTACTAATATGCTTGAGTTCTTAATTAAATACTGATATGTAAATAAATTAACCATCTGTGAAGGTGCGATAAGCTTCTGCTAATAATAATTCTATATGTTGAAGAAAAAAAATAGAAAGTATTATTCACTAGTCGTCCTAAATGGTTAACCACTTAATTAATAATTTGAGTATAAGGGAGGATGGATCTGACAATGTGTTTGGTATATGCATCTTATTAAAATCAAAAGCATGAGATAATGGTATAGCAAATGAATTAAACCGATTTAGCAGCCATAGAGTCTCAAACGATAATCGGAAATAAATTTTGTGCGATTTTCTTTTCCATCTTTCATTTCTCCATTTGGATTTTTTAGCACAATTTGATACTTAAATTTGAGCCAACTTTTTGTCATCGATTCTTTTTTTTGCCAAAACTCTTTTCAAACAATTTGAAAAAGCAACACTCGATGATTCACAATTCCCAGAAGCCATCAGTTGAACTTTTCATTAAACATTAGCTTAGTCGTTCTTGCAACAAATTTCGGTGCATTTTTCCAACGTTTCGAAATTATTCAACGTACCACCACATCCTGTATAATTGAGAGAAATCATTCTAAGACAAATTTAAAACATTTTATATTTCATCTCACGGCAATAACTAAAACCAAAATGGCGACACTGGACTTGATTTCAGTTTATGCCACCACCAGCATAGCTTACCAAACTACTGCTGCTATTAGGGTTAAGAAAGTAAAGCACCTCCATATTGATAATAAACACAATCATCCAATTCTGGATCGTATCCATATCGCGTTTCGAATTCCTTACATTGTCGCCCTGCATCCATTGGTTGCAAACAGAAATTTGCAGGATCCTATAGAAACTGCGAAACTTGGTAGGATACGGAGGTTAAATTAACCACTACATTTCGGCATAAAATTAAGACTCAAAATTCTTTATCTTGACCGAAAAGAGAAGTACTTAGAAGAAGACTTTACCAGATATTTCTGATAAAGTATTTCTTTTTTTAAAATTATTTCATTTAAAGAAAGAATTTCTTTTTTAAAATCCTTTAAAGAAAGAACTTCTTTTTTAAAATTATTTCCTTTAAAGAAAGAATTTCAAGATACCTGGCAACATGCAGTAGTATTTTTTTCAACATTTATGTTGCATATGAATCCTAACGGACATGCATCATCCACTCCACACTTGGCCAGAGTTTTTCCAGATGCTTCCATAAGTGGATCACCATGAGGGCAATAATCCTCTTTTTCTGAATACGATTGAATTCTGAGATAGTAGTCAGATTCTAACTCTCTTTTTCTATTTAAAAGAATTTTGCTTGTTAAATGCTGTAAAAACATACTATGGTGAAAGTGCTTCATATCCGATATCAATGTTTTCAGGTCAGATTTCGGCTTGTTTCAAAGTTTTTTTTATCTCTGTCATAATTTAAAAAAAAAAAAACCTCTGCAAGAAATTTCACAACTATTCCTTGAAAGGAAATTATTTTCATTGCCACCCAAACCACCATAAATAAATTCCAAGCACTTTTTACTGCTCGCATCATAAAACCACCGTGGAAGCTCTTCACCGCCATACCCAATTGATAGTGGTTGTTCACATAAATTCTTGCCTGAAATAGTTTTCAAAAATGTCAAATGATCATATGTCTTCTTCCTTCTTCCTTTCAGTTCCAATTCTCATCAGGAAAGTAGTCTGAATAAATTATCTTTTTTTAGAAAATTCCGGAGAAAGAGTTTGGATTTTACATCAAAATCATTTCAAAAAAAAGCTTGCCTTGACGAGGACAGCATTGCATTCTTAGAGGTGATGACCCCTTATGACAAAAGTAATCGTTTGGGCATTCATCTGATATACTTGATTTGCAAAAAATTCGCCTTCCGTCTTGGTCTGTTAGCGGTGTTCCGCTTCCGCATGGATTCATCTCTAGAATAACTATGTAATACGAAATATAACATTCGGACATTTTCATATTTTCAATCATAAATGGTTCCAAAGGAATCATCAAGTTCTGTTTATTTCAGACTGTTACAAAAATCCTAACGTGCGAAAAGAATATTGTGAATATAGCACAAATATTAGTGAGCGATGGAGAAGAAAATTTAATAAAGCAGAATTTTTTTGCCTTAAAGTTGTAAAATTTTAAACCTTCGCAAATCTGTTGACAGCTCTCTCGTGTGATAAAATTGTTGGCATTGCCATAAAGACCGCGATAAACAAACTGATGACACATTTGTTGTTCCTGATCAAAATACCATCTCTGCAGCTGTTTCGCACCTTTCCCAACTTCTAATGACAATTTACATATATCGTTAGCTGCAATATTAAATTAGCTAATGATGGCAACATAACTGTAGATAACGATTTCAAGATAAGATAATGAAAAGATATGAATTCTAAGCTTTTGCGACATAATCTACTGACTTTGAAAATAATCAGTTTCATCCCATTATCGTTTCTTTATTAAAAAGATTAATCAAATTTCACAAATGTTAAAATTTTTGCTGATAATGAGTGCCATTCTAAACAAATATTAATTACTTTAATGAAAAAATAAGGACAAACATCCTGGACAACAGTTTGTCGTCTCTGGAGAACTTCCAATATGACAATAATAATTATCGGGACAGTCTTCACTACCACCGCAAATTATGGGTTCGTTTTGAGCATTCTTAAGTGGTCTACCATATGCACATGGATTTGGCACTGCTGCAAATATTATTAGATAATAAAGTTTTCTGCACAGGTAAGCTATGATAAAATGTGACATTTTTTTGCCAAAATGACAAATCTTTGGGGGAACATATTCTGCCGAATAATCGAAAATTTTATTGATGCTACCGGAAAGGCTGATAGTCGTAAAGAACAGAGATTTTAAAGAACTTCTTGATTCCTACGAATCTGATACTTACTGGGACACGTTGCTTCACAATCTTCTTCGCTCAAGAAATTATTCGCATTTCCTCTTGAGCCAAGATAAACAAATCCATGACATCGATGGGAATCCTTATCGTAATAATACCTTAAAAGCAAAGACTTTCCTTCTCCTTGATTCACCGGTTGATCACATGGATTCCCATCTGCAATGAATTATTTGACTTATCCGATACAATCTTAAACAAAAAATGATCAATCACACTGCGCATCATTATATCTTATTCTTATAATATCTTATAGCATCATTGTATCTTATCCATAATTTCCACATTTTGGCATTCCCTTATTTTGTGGTAATCTCATCAATCTCTGCAATTTCTTCATGCCAAGCACGTTATGTCTTTATCATTGCTATTGTTGCGCCTCCACTCTTTCATGAACAGCATTGTCATGTGCCATTTTAGCATATCTTGAAATTTAATGTTATTTCAGTTCTAGTATCTAATTACCCATCCTAATATTTTATTTCTACATTTCATCCTTATTTTTCCCACCAAACAAAGAAGTGCAGGCTCGGAAGAAGGACTATTTTGATCTGTCTTCTACATACTTCCATGCGAGGTTAACTGTTCAAATGAAATTTGTGACGAAATTATGTTGGAGGATACGGCTTCTGAAGAGGATATACATACTTTTACGACAACAGAAGTTCTGTGTTCCATCCGCTCCAATGTGACAATAGTATTCATGGGGGCAAAGCTCTTCCGGACTACATCTTTTTGGTTTACTATCCTTCAGAAGCGGTTCCCCACTATCGCATGGATTCTCATATGTAGGACATGCATCGCTGCAGTCACCTTCTGTCAAGAAAGAATTCTGCAAGTGTTTTCGTTCAATAAAAAACACATTGATAGGTTATGCCAAATATTTAAGTGAAAAAAGATGGAAGCAAGGAATTAATTATCACTTCTAAATTACGTATCCATTTCTTAAATCACAAATCAAATTGCCAAGTTTATTATAAATTAAAACGTCATGCGCGATGTTACAGAATGATTTTGTTGCGGGGACAGCCTAGTTTTGTCTAAGTAAAATGCGTCAGTAAGATTGGATCAATTAAGCGAAGTAAACAAAGTTCGTCACTAAAATTATTCAAGAATAATAAAAGAGTTTGATGAGATTCGTTAGTTAATTAATTCTTTTTCAGTCACGTATCGTATTATAAACAGCCAAAAATAGATTGAAATATATTTAATGCAGGGAATTTTCTCGAGCTCTCTGATCTCTGACTTATTTTCTGAATATAAATTCTTCAATATTCAGCAACATTTCTCGAAACCAACTTGATTTCCTTCTTTTCCTCGATAATAAAATGTAATGCACTTGTGTAAGGTCTGTTCAAAATACCATCTCAGTAAACTACTGTTTCCGGTGCCTTCGACCACAGGTTGCTGACAACGGTTTATACCTTAAAATGAGAGATAATTCTCTTGCATCTTATTCATTTTAGCTATAAATGTTAAATCAAATCAATAATACAGATGAATTTTCTTAAATTTATGCAATCACGAAACTTACCACTTTCTGGACAACAAACGGTGGTATCAGTGTGTGCACCTATATGACACCAATAATTACGTGGACAAATGTTCGTTGAAGAGCAAAAAAATGGCATATCTCGTGACGTTAGAAGCATTATTCCAGTACCGCAGGGATCTTCGCAGTTCTCTAACAAGAAATTGTAGTCAGTGACAGTTGCAAATTATTCAAAACTATCATATGAAAAGTGAAGAATTTTTTACATTATCTGCATATTTAATTTCCCACCAATGCATTGAAGAAAATGGAACGTACGTTTGCACTGTTCCTCGCAGTCTTCCTTAGTGAGAAAATTATTTTGATTTCCTTTTAATCCTTTATAGATGAACATTTTGCACTGCGAAGTGCAGGAGCGATCGTTCCGATCCGCAAACCATCGAGCGATTGTTTCATTTCCTTCGCCCTGTGAAACAGGTAGTTCACAAGGACTAATCGATTCTGGAATTTTTCAAATTATTGTAGGATTTTCAAGACAAAAAAAAAAATAATCTGAAACTGCTGTTGAAATATATTCATTTAACTCAAATAGGCTCTCTGTTGTTTTAAACAGAATACCAACCAAAAGTGGGATTTATCAAATCGATTTATCAAATAGCTTCATCCGACTGGTATCTATATTTATTTCCTTACCTTTTCCAAAGAAAAGGAAATGAAGAAAAAACGAATTTGACAAACTTCCAGCGCAACATAACGACGAATAAGTACTGGTGCCAATGTGACACCATTGCTCGTCACCACACTCACGACGTTTTATTGAACATCTGCGACGCTCGGAAACTTTCGGTGCTACTTCACAAACCAAATCCCATCCTGAAATTGAAGAAAAGATGCGTGGATAATCGGAAAGAACTTCGATCTTCCTACATCATTGACGTTTATTATTTTCTATTAACTATTTGACGTTTACTATTAACTATTTTGGCGTTTATTATTTCCCTTTACAAATTTTGCCCTGAAATTCACATTGAGGAAAAGCTTATATTATTAATGATTTCCGCAGGGTTTACCTCTCTATCACTGTGCTAATCATTACGAAAACGAAAAAACATTACGAAAACGGCAATGGTGATGAACGTATCCGATATAGATTAATTTGATATGAAATACTTACGCATGCATCTGTACTTGCATTCTTCATAAGTGCGGAAATTATTTTCATTGCCTTTAACTCCACGATAAATAAATTGCTGGCATTTGCCGGAGTTATCGTTGTAGTAGTACCGTTTTAATCGCGCATTACCTTTGCCTTCGTCCGCTGGTAAACTACAGGGATCTGCTACTGGAATTTGTGTTTCGTGAGATTTTGGTCAATCAACTTAGGTCAATTATCATCCTTTCCACTTTGTTAAAGTCACACATACATCTTCATATAAGTTCGTTAATATTATTGGTCACTCACTACATGCTATCATCATTTATGTATTTTCGTCAACCGCACAGATTTTCTATGCCACTCTTCCTAGATCGAAAGAATCTGAGGTACATATCTCCAAGCTATATAATTAATTGAGAAAATAAACTCACGTCCAGATCTTTTACAGCAAGCTGTTTCCGCCTGAGAAGCTCCAATATGGCAAAAAAATCCCTTAGGGCATGCCAATAAATTTAGCGAACTGCATAGCAATTGCTCCTGGTCGAAACCCTTCGCTGGTCTACCATATTTACATGGATTTGCACCTTCTTCATGACCTATAAAACTTAGCTTTTAAGTTTTACTATTTATTGGTGAAATTATTTAAAATTTTCAAATCATGTATTACCTCATGTCTCGAGCGCTAACTTTTTCATTTACTTCCAATTAAAAAAATTTGCTAACAGTTACCATTGGCGCAAGTTTTCAAACATTCTGATTATGTGATAAAATTATTTGCATTTCTACGAATCCTTCTCCAATGTTCATTTAATGTGATCTTATTGAATTTTACAGGTAGCAAAAATTAAAGAATATTCTTTCAATATGTTTTTTTATCTAAACTCTGATTGAAATAACATTACCAACCAGCCTGTTTCTCTCGCCTCTGTGTGAATTGTTTCTCAACTGTTACATCGAAAGATGAAGAGTTTGATTCTGTATGTGTAGACGATGGAGTAAAAAGAGTAGTTTCTATGATATGAGTAATCCCTGGAACTATAGTAGTGGGGGTAGTGGTGATAGTTGTTGCGATAGTAACAGTGGAGATGGTAGTGATTGTGCCGGTAGTTATTTCTGATGATAGTGTAGTGGTTGATGTAGCTGATGGGAGAGTTGATGAAGTCGTTGTTGTTGTCAGATCATTGATATACTTCGTCCTGATTATCAAGCTGCGAGTTATTACTGCTGATGGTGATGCGGTCGGTGGCAGATCTGGAAAAATTTTGATAATCATAACAAGATCTGGAAAAAAATTTTTTGGATAAAGTAAACCGGCGAATCATAGCTAAGAGACAAAAGAATTCAGCAAACCGATGAATTCTTCAATTAAAGATCTCTTTTAATCGAGATTTCTAATAAAATGAAATTCTTATAGACTGTACTATTCTGTTGGGGTCGATATCTCTCTTGACATAAATGATAAATGTTGAAGCATCCTGTTTGAATCACGATATGCTGCGAAGAAATTGATGAACCATACGACATTATGGTGGCATATGCGAAAAGCAGCGTATACCAAAAAGAATGCAGCATACCTTAAATTAAATATGATGCATGATAGCCTAGTCCAATTGACTTAGTTTTCCTAGACTTTCTTATTTCTCTTCCTGTACGCTCTAACTTCAGCATAAATTCTAGTAACATGCTTAATACAGGAATGATACAGACATTTATGAATTAATAAAATAAGATTCTTTGCAAAATATTACAGCACTTGATCTATCTAATGAGCTGATTATGGTTCAACAGTGTCAGAGATTAATGATTCTTCATTGTTTATAAACTTTTTATATTGGAAACTTTTATGCCGGAACGAATCTTCAAAGACTTAAATCGAAATGGGTCAAAATTAAAACTGGTAAATACTCATTAAATTATTTGAAACAAGCAGCAGTGCTGATGAAGGCTAAGCTTAAGAAGGATTCAAGATAGATTGATTTCTCAGTACTATTTAAATGACCGGCTAAATGTGCAAGTGGTCAGAGTATGAAAATGCGGAAGCCATCCTTTTTTCTTCTTAACCAAAACTCACTTCTGTGTACAAATAATGACTTTTCAATATTTACTTTTCCGTATAGTCATCTCTTCTTGCAGTTCATTTCACCCATTCCTTCCTGACACCACTTCCTTCCTTCTCAGTAAATTAATAGCAGAAAAGTCCGATCTGAAAAAATTTTTCCTGTGATCCGTAATCCATATTCAAATCCAATCTTTTTCCTCGACAAAACTACTCTTTCGATATTTTCACAGTTACCCACCTGTCATCCACCATAATATTCCCTCCTCACTCATCTTTTACAAGCACAAACACAACTGCGGGAAAGACGATGACGAATGGACAAGTGACTCATTGAAAAAGCACTTCACTTCCTGGCATGGCGTGTCGAAAAAATTACTTCCGCTTTGAAATATTTGAGAGCTTTACAATGAGGATATTTTACTTTTCCAATACAGCAACCATGACAATTCCGCGTTCTATTAAAAAAAAGTTGAATCACAGAAATAGATAAACATTATTGATATTATATTAAATTTGATTGGTTAATTAGTTTTGCGAATAGATAATTTTCTTTGCAAAGAGTGATGCAAATCCTTTCAACGTATCATCACGCTGAAAAACCGAAATAAATTTGGCATAAATATATAGAAAATCTTACAATGACTCATTACTTGCAATAAACATTAAACTAATTATAATTATACGATATTTGACCCTATTCTTGCATCTTCCAATGTAATCAATAATTTACTGAGTTCATTTTGTTATCCGTTATATTTACCAGCTTAGTAGTGTAGCCTTTAATCTTGTCATTATTATGTTCCTCTACAGACAGTTAAGTTCAATATTGCTATAGTTTTTGTCATATGATACTTCTTGTTTATTCATTTTATGTACAATTCAGCCAATAATTATTATCAGATGATTCATAATCCCGTGTTCATCCCCTATTAGATGATAACAATTGTTAACTTTACTATAAACAATGCTTACCGAAAACCGCCCAACTTGAAGGGAACATAAAGCGTCTTAATTAGTGCCATAGGTTAGTCTCATAATTTGAAGGTCTTGAATTAGCCGCCTTCTTTAATATTTCTGATATTGTCGAATAACATTAATCAACTAAAACCTTTCTCTTAACAAAATAAAGTTTGATTGCAACCACATTCTTTTTTTGCAAATTGCTCAAATTAAATCCTTTTTTCACGACAATGTGGGAAACATTTTTTCAATTTTCATGCTTGCTGTGCAAGACTTTAATTCAAATAATTCTTTATTGTACCACAAAATATTCACAGAGATATAGTCGTCAACGTACTTTTCACTTCACTAAATGACAAATAATTCTGTCAACTAATATTTTATGTAGCCTATGCATGATGAGGTAGGCCGTGCACAAAAGTGTGTGAAGATTTAAGTAGGAAATTGATGTGGATGAAACAGTTCTGTAACAGACATTTCTTTTCATGTACCAGTCATTTCTTATAAAAAACTTAAAGAGTGAAACTTTACACAACATTCTTATTGAAAACTAAAAAACGATTAAAATTAATTCACTGATTTATCATCGATCTTTTTCTTTGCTAAAGCTTTAAAAGAGCTGACATCAAATTTTTAAAAACATTAGATTTTTGATGGCATTTTCTATTAGGCTTAATGCTATATGGAAGCAAGATATTATCAGACAATTATGATCCAACCACAATATTAAAGGGATCATGATTCTCTTCTCTGATCACTTCGATATTTCCTGAATCGTTCCATGTATCTTCTTATTCCATTCTCCGCTCATTTCTTTCCCAAAATAGTTCATATTCCAGCATGTGAAACATTCTTGAGATAATTTAAATGCAACTGAATTTTTTTCAGTAGTTCCTACACTACATATTTCATGCTTTCTCTCAATCATATATATCTTAGCCAATATTTGTAGTATACGTATCAGGAATTTTAAGCCGTAACATGTTTCACCTCACTAACTCCTGTCAGTCACACTTTTTTTGAAAGCGATAATTCAAAGAAATTTAGATGAAATGTTGTATTGATTCTTGGATTTATTCTACAGGAGAGATTCTCTTTATGCTCGTACAAGTGTAACGTGATATAGGTATGCGTTTGCAAATGCGTGTAAATATGAAATGAAAGAGAGTTGTTTGTGATTGTCAAACTTCAATGACGGGTAATTTGATTTCAACTATAAATAGTTGTGTTCGATGAATACTGGGCGTGTGCAGTAGTATGTATGTGTGTGTGTGTGTGTGTGTGTGTGTGTGTGTGTGTGTGTGTATATGCATGACAATCAATTTCTCTATCAAACATTGAAGATAGATAGACTGGTGACGACTTCCGATTAACTGAGAGTGGTATCAAAACAGGTAGCAAAATAACTGCTAACAGCACATGCTCCAGTCCTTTTCCAGTTTTGACATCCATTAATTGACGAAGTTATAAATATTCGTTTCTTCTCCTCTTCTTCATAATGAATGATGATGGCCATGGTGACAACAAATCTCATTGACAGAAATGACGAAATGTGGGTCATCTATTAAAAGAGCATGATACACCGCAGTGTCACATAATGCTGCTCTCGAATATTTTCGGTATTTTTCAAGATCGGCTCTCTGCGCTTTTCTACAAATATGGTCTGATTGTGAGTTATAATCCGCGGCCGTTTGTACTAATACCTATCTTGATCACTTTCTTGCTTTCGCTCGGTATATTTACTGTGAACGTTGAAGTTAGTGTTTCTTTTTTTTCGGATGAATGAAAACCTCGTGATGACTTATTTATGAATATTCTGGATATCCGGTTTCCTCTCGTAATTTATATAAAAATTTTCATAATAATCTGCCAAATTTAATTCTTTTCCGCTGGCATCGTGAATTTTTATTTTTGTTGGGGAAAGCTTCTAATTTGATACAATCGAATTGTTTGATGAGAGTTTATTATTTGATGGAGAGATTATACTTCTGGACATTATAATACAATTATCAAAAAATATAGTTAATTGAGTCAATCTCGGTGGTGAATAAGGCGCTATATATTCCTTTCGAGTTGATTGGTACTTGGCGAGACAAAAGTTATGGTACAAAGATCATTTGATAAATGAAACTAATGATATACAATAAATCATCTGATCATTTGATAGATGAAGCTGATGGTAAAAAGTGGTCATCTGGTCATTTGATGTATATTATTGACAGTATTCTTGGAATCGTATATCAAATGAATGAACCAGGCATATCCCCTGATTAAAACAATTTCATTAGCATAAATCTCAATAAAACAAAAATACTTTAATTAGTAAGTAATTTCATATTATATGGTTATTTCCTGATAGCTGGGATATTACAGGATGACCTCAGATTTCTGTATTCACCGATTAATTCCCCAGCACGATTTGAATACAGCATACATAAAGCATTCACCGGTGATTCCATCAACAGTACCTATGTCGCGATAGCTGTTGAACCAAACAACAATTTGCGCAATCTGTTAAGAAAGGTTTGTTTGACGTTTTACAATGTAAAATAGGAATTCAGCTACCAATTTTTCTATTGTCATATACACAATTTAGCATTATTAGAAGTCGTTTGAATCGATATAGCTTGAGAAAAAAAATTATTGCAAGGTAAAATAGTAGTAGTAATCAATCAGAGTATTCTTGGGACTCTGCAGAAAGCAATGATAACCAGAAAGGCTTTAATTACATGTCATCTCTAGAAGTTGTAGCAGAAGAGTTAGTGTTGAAAGGAGTTGTAACAAAAGAGTTATGCTGAAAGACTTATTTGAAACGCTAACGAAAAGTCCGTTCCCTTTGAAAGTAAAACTATTATTTTTAAATGAAAGTTACCGGAATGCTCATTTCAGGAGATTGCTACCGAAATTCTGAGTTTGAATGAGTTTGTTCTAAATAATTTAACTGTTAATCTAAACGGTCGAATTTATAATTTCGGAAAAGACATTTGCATACGCACCGCACTTTGCCCATTCAGTAACACCATTGTACAATTTTTCTTTAATGCATTCTGGAATGAAAAGGTTGGTCCCTACTTTGCTTTCAATTACACAAGAACAAAAATTTTGGTAATTTTTTCATTATTTTATTTGCAGCTATGGGATGATCCACGTGTACGTTTGGATTATCCTTTTCTGTACTTTTTCGAGAATAAGTTCTTTCTACCGCTTCATTTGTACGGTGTGAAACTTGGAGGAGTGAAAGGTATTGAATCGATCGAAATGATACATCTTCATTATTCCATACCATCTACCGATCATGCAAGTTCTATTTATTATTACTAAAACATTTCGAAGATCATTTCATGCACAAAAGTCCATGAAATAAATAAACCAAAAGGGATAATGCAAATTTTCAACTTTGAATGATCGATTATTATAAGTTAATGTTTGGAAATGAAGCACTGCATCTGAAGAACTGGTGGATTCTCAAGAAACAGCTTATGCTAGGCTTATTATTTAAAGATGGAAAAAATGACAGCTCCATTAAGATTAGATCGGAAATGGCGAAGTAATGAAGTTGAGAATAAAGCCGTATAGAAAAGAAAAATGGGAAAGATATGGAAAATTATTAATAAACTTTAGCAAATATAATTAATTCAAATTATTTTAAGGAAATTATGAAATAAGAGTGAAATGAAAGGTGCAAACTTCAGGAGACAGCCGAAGTCGTTAGTGGTGCACTCGAAAGTGCGTTGAAGGAGTATTTGGCGATAAACGAGCGAAGTTTGATCAAAACATCCATGTTCAGCTTCTCAATGCTCAAAAATGAAATGAATAAAAATGCGCTCTGCGCCTTCCCATTTATCTCACTCACCTTTCTTCTACTGGTCACTTTTACCATTCTTTCCTGGTTCGTTTATTTCTTCAGTTATTAGCAAGTTGACAGACTTTATTAATTGATAGAAATGATCGGTAAAAGTATTAATTATTATTCAAAGCACTCCTTAATTACAGTGAGCTATAATTGAGACACTTCAAAAAAGTGCGAAAGAAAAGCTTCTTAAAGGCAGTCCCAACACGTTCATTCATTCAGTGTACAGATCATAACACAATTTGTATATTGAATCGAAATGTTGAGAAACAGTAGTAGAGCTTACTTATAACGTTTTATAGCATGACAGGTGACTGGGTCACATCCAAACCACTCGAAGCGCTGATGGGTGTACTCTCATCATCTTTTGCAATTATCAGTGCAACAGGATTCATGTTCCTGATGGGAATACCGTTTGTTAGCCAGGTAACGGTAATGCCATTCCTAGCACTGGCTATTGGCGTAGATGACACGTACGTAATGCTCGGAGCATGGCAAGATACACGACGTTGCCTCCCACCATCCAAGCGAATGGCATTATCACTACAAGAAGCTGGCAGGTACACAAAAAATGCATCAAATTAAACCAATTTCATTATCAAATCCATTTGAAAACATTTGCGACAAAACTAATCTTATAATGATCAATCCAGTCCTACACTCATTGGATATTGCAGTGCGATAACAGTAACATCAATCACTTCAATGCTTTCCTTTGGCATAGGCTCATTCAGTACCACACCAGCAATATCTATATTTTGTCGTTTCATTGCTATGGCTATTATTTTCGATTGGTTTTATCAGGTAAATTGCTTCCGAATAATTAGAATCGTGTTTAACATTACATTTTTTTACACTTTTTACTGACTTTTCTTATCACAAAATTCGGGAAAGACAATTGAATTTCACTCCATTCTATTTATGGTCGAATTTAAAATCTCCACCCTTTAAATTGAAAATATCTGAAATAAAAATTTTAAGGTAACGTTTTTTGCTGGTGTAATGGCACTTGGTGGCAAGCGCGAAGCTGTTGGATATCATTGCATATTCGTTTGGAAAAAGATGCCCAAAGAGATTGTCGAGGAGGTTCAAAATTTGCTTGCATTGTTTTAGGCCTAAAATTTCAAGTTTTCCATCTGTGATACTTTTCCTGATAATTTTTTTTCATATATTTTTCTGACGCTTTCCTAATAATTCAACTTCCTTTTATCTTCCTAGAACTAAATAATTCTCAGCTTCCTTTTATCTTCTTAAAACTAAATGAACAAAGCTTAATTATTAATCTGAAAGTAAAACAAGCTTCAGTCAAGACAAAACACTAAGTTATCAATAACGCATACATTATTCGCGGATTACATTGCGCCATTTCTGTGCCACAAAGTAACGCGTATCACTTTCATTGGTATTTATGGACTATACATCTTTGGCGCATTTTATGGATGCTCATTGTTGCGACCAAATTTAACACCAAGTCGCTTATTAGTTGATGATTCGCCATTGACTCATTATCTGAAGCTGGCTGAAACGAAAATATGGTCGGAGGGAATGGTGGAAAGAGTCTATGTGAATAATGCGCCCGACTTTACTGCTGATCCAAAGCAGGTATATGTTTTGAATAATTCAGATTCTTACAAAAAATCTCTTACATATCTAAGGGTACAAGAATTGCGAATTGGAATATATGCCCAGTTCAATTACCTTGAAAGGACATCGTTATCTACTGGCCAAAAGGAACAAGTGCGATTAATAAATCCAGTTGAAGTCAAATATGCATTTGCAATAATTTCAGAAATCTTTGTATCATAACATCTAACATCCAATAAAATTTCCCCCTCAACTTCATTTTTATCGTTCAAATCTAAACATTTAGGCCGATGTTATGCTACGATTGGCAGAAGATTTAGAAAACACGGAATGCTCACTAGGAAAAAATTCCACTCAATTTTGGCTTCGCGAATATTTAAATTACCGACAATTCTTCGAAAGTAACGATGAAGACTTCTACGATACTCTCGATTCATTCCTCAACATATCCTTTAATTCACATTGGAATTCATATCTGTCTTGGACGCAACATCCAATAAAGGTGACTGTTACGATTTCTTTCCTAACTAAATTCAGTTTATTTGGTGAATTTTTTGCATGGTACCAATTAGGCCGGTAAACACCTAACTCGGTGGTCATCTATCAGTTCGGAAAAGTTGAACATAACCAAAACTTTCCAAATACGAAATTTTCAGCCTGGTAAAAGATATGTGAACCGTTTCTTCTTCACAACCGCTTTCAAAATAAAAGATTGGAAAGTTCGTACTGCTTTACTATTACAGTGGCGCAACATAGCAAGTCATTATTCAAAGTATGAAGCTTTGGTTTTTGACGAAAATAACTTCTATTCGGATCAAGTAAGCTATTCGAAAACTTTAGCAGGGACTTCATGCTTTTTTTTTATAAAAACCCAAAATCTCATTACGTCCAACTTAAAATATCGCTAAGATTCTCTCGCATCAAGCAGATCCGCAAATGAAAAGTGAGTTAACATGCAGCGCATGACTGCTGACATATTGAAAGTGTATGCAACGTAATCATTTGTAATGTAAAAATAAATGCTTTATTTGCTTCTCCTCTAAATTTCGGGATGATGACAAATTGCAGCACATTTAAAAGTTCCAAATGACGGTGTAAATGTTCTTTCCATTTGCAGATGTTAGAGCTGCAATCAACAACCTTATCGTCATTGGGTACCGCAATCCTGGCTATGATTATAGTGTGCATTTTATTTATCGCCGATAGTACCATCGTATTCTGGGTTGTTTTCTCTATGCTTTCAATGGATATCGGCATTGCTGGTTATCTTTCTCTTTGGGGAGCTGACCTGGACCCAACAACTGTTGTCAATATTCTGGTTTGTATAAGATTTGTTGAAAGTTTTATCACGTTTAAAAACTTACGTAATAAATTCCATTTCACATTATGTGTACCGTTTTAGTTGAAGCAAAATTATTGGAATGATTGGAAGATATAGAGTAGTGTAGAGAGTGACACATGAATTATCCTAAATTCTTCGCCAACCGTAGTTTTGATTCAAATAAATTTAAGTTACTTCAGCACTCTATAGAAATGATAATCCTTAAACTGATCACAACTGCGATCACGAAATTGTTAGACGCAATTACGGTATCGTACTGTAGACATCACTTGCTTTCTTAATAACAATGACAGTCACGAGGTGCTGCTATTTCTGATGTCTTCAATCTTCCCTAATTTTGTTGTGTATTGCAATCACTGCTCCCCATATTTCATTCTAGATGAGTATCGGTTTATGCGTCGATTTCGCCACTCATGTTGGTTATCGTATATATCGGAGCAAGTGCCGAAATCTTGATGAACGTATTCAAGATGCGTTGGGAGCGGTTGGTTGGCCGGTGGTGCAAGGTGGCACTTCAACATTTTTAGCTATTATTGTTATGATGCTGGTACCATCAAATGTAGTACGCATGTTCGCGCGCACATCTATCCTGGTTGTTCTTACGGGTTTATTTCATGGGATTGTCTTATTACCAGTTATTATAAGGACATTTGCTTCTTATACTACTTGCGAAAAGGATCTTCAAATAAAAGGGTAACTGAATTACTTGATATATCGTGATATGAAACAAAGAAAAGTAAAAAGACATATGCAAGACGTGAAAAATACGTACAAGTTAACCAGAAGTTGAGAATGAAAAATTTCATGAGGTGTAGCCATCGTTACAACTGCATCGGTCACTCACTAGTCAACAGTGGTCAAACTTTAACATCGTTTCCAAGTGTTTTTGTCAATCCTCTTCATCTAACATCAAACTATCGACACCACAACCAGAGAACCACAATAGAACACTTCGGAGGACTATTTCTATTAAACATATTATTTCTGCTCCCCCCCGCAACCATTGAAATTAAATTGATTTTCATCACATTTCTCATCAATCTCTAATTCCGATCACGGCAATTCTCAAGAGATGTTTCAGCATGGTGATTCTTCCACTGTAACAGACAGAGTAAGTCTACTTGCTTATTGATTTGAGTTTCAGAGGCCTTCAGCGGGAGAAGTGAGAGATGATGTTTTGGAATCTCAAAATACTTTTTTACTAAACAATAAATGAAGAAAATACTTGACAAACATTACAATAATATTCTTTTCATTTTTATATGTGTAAGTAAAGTTAGTAAAAAGGCATGCAAAATTAAAGACAATGATAATATATACAAAAAATGAAAACAAAATTGAAGTCAAAATGAAATATGTGTAAGTAATATGTGAATTAAATGACATGAAAAGCATATCACTCAATGGTTTGATGAAAGTGAAAGAAAAGTCAACTTTCACATGCGGCTGACAGAAGAGAAGGAAAGAAATGTAAATCAGCGAGAGTTCAGATCAATCGCAATGAGTTAGAAGTAATATTAATCGCACTGACCCATCGATCCATCCACTGCATAGAATGAAATCAAGAAAACACTTTCACAATTAGTTATACGATACGATGAAGGAGAAGCAAGATTAGCAACCTTTGACTTCACTTCTTTGACTTCAACTCAAGCTTCATTACCGGTTTGAGCAAGAGAATTAGTTTCGGATAATTTAACTATTAAAGATAAGTGTGGTAATAAAAAAGGATAGAAATTAGCTAAATGATTCATCGCATTAGACATTGTAACAATCAAATTACAAATTACAATTCAAATTACAATCAATTTATGTGATGAATCACTTAATGTCTAAAAATGAGCAAGAAATTTAAGCTTAGGCTTAGTCTCAGTTTCATATAAATAAGTAGTGCCAAATAATCAAATAACTAATTTTATATAAAGTTTTAAAGATAAGCGACTATTTACGGAAGAAATTTGTCATCTCATACCTTTCATTATAATGACTTCAGTAAACCTTCTGAAGAAATATTATTTACAAAAAATGGATTTCTGAGATTGCAATTGCAATTGCATAATTTGGAATAAAGTAAGTGTTTTACAGATTTGAGAAAAAAGAATTCGATTCAGAAAAATTACTATTTTCTATAAAATAACAAACATGATCGAAGTACACATCTTTGTTATCGTTTACATCATTTCTTCTCTATTCTTTCTCTCAAATTTATTTTTAAATTACAATCAAATTACTATTTATGCTATGAATCATTTGAGTGAGAGATATTTCCTCAGTAAATTATCCGTGTTAATGAAACATATTTATTACAAATTACTTCGAGTTTCGTGGCACTTTCGAATGAAGAAGTTGAATACTTTGGGAGAGATAAATTAAGAATTAAAACAAAAAGAATTTTGTCTTATAACTGCCATTTGGTTAGCTGATATTTCTTAACCATCATTCTTAAAAAACGGGGTTTTTATGTCTTCTATGCATTCGCCGTTTGGTAGCAAGGTTCTTCAAATTCTTTTTTGATTGGGTTTGTTAGATTACCTTGCGACTACTATTTCTCTTTCTTCGTTCCATACTATTCTTTGAATGCAATTACCCATTGCAGCCAAATTGATTCCCCTCCCATTAAACATGTCGGCTTTTTCCATTGGAATTCGTAATTTTTCAGTTTAACATGAGATAGGCATTTTATTGCTACATCATCGGAGCTGTGATCGACCAGGATATAACGAAAAAGAATTTGGCCCTTCGTATTTCTTCACCTCAATTTTGTACGAATGTTGTTAATAATTGGGATTTATTTTGGATCCAATGTAACGCGCATGAAATCAAAAAATTTATGAAAAGCGATAATTTAGAGCGGTGCAGGCGAGGCTAATGGAGAAACATTTCCCAACAGAAAATACGAATTCTTCGGCGGATGTCTATACCAATTTCAACAAAATGTGCAATGAATAATTAGACCGCCCAGCCAAACACAAATGTGAATATAATAGAGTATTTATTATGTGTTGCAAAATGCAAATTTTTTGCGACAACTGAATTTTGGCCCTTCGTATTTTTTCAACTCAATTTTGTACGAATGTTGTTAATAATTGGAAATTATTTTGGATCCAATGTAATCCGTCTATCCATACGATTCCATTTTCTATCTATTTTTCCACGAATTGAGCAGTCCGATGAGTATTGCGAATTCGTATCGAGGTACTGTAATTTCATTGATCAATGCAATTCGGGATTCAGCAAAAACCAAAAATATTTCCTTTTCTTCGTCTTGTAGATATACGCTAGTTGGAAACACATTGGTTGATGATGAGGCATCAGTGAAGACATGAAATTGTGATTGCTCATAGAAGGTTGCTATGAATACCAATAATTATATCAGTTTCTTGCGTCATATTCATTGGTGAGCGTAAACCAGAAGATTTCATCAAAAGGATATTGGGTTCTTTGCTTAGAAGGCTTAGGGTTACGTTTTTTGGGTTTATGCTTAGGCTTACGCTTAGGCTTAAGCTTAGGCTTAGGCTTAGGGTTAGGCTTAGGCTTAGGTTTAGGCTTAGGCTTAGGCTTAGGCTTAGGCTTAGGCCTAGGGTTAGGTTTTTTGGGTTCGGGATTCAGCAAAAACCAACAAATATTTCCTTTTCTTCGTCTTGTAGATA
>CAKAEH010001627.1:0-41457 GCA_916381525.1 Cercopithifilaria johnstoni | reverse complement strand
AATTCTAATCATTTTCGATAAATTCTGAATCATTTCCGACAAATTCTGAATCATTTTCGATAAATTCTGAATCATTTTCGATAAATTCTGAATCATTTTCGATAAATTCTGAATCATTTTCGATAAAGAGATCATTGAGAATTTTTACTCCATAAAACCGCTTACCAATCTTCCGGTAAATATAAATTGCATTGATTGATGTGTGAATTATTTTTTGTTTACACATACCACATTTTAATAAATTTATTATCAATAAAATAATTTATACAATAATGGAATGCATTCATATTTATATTCCATATAATGCTATTAAAAATGTTCCATTATTACCAGCTCTTCTTTTTTTCAATACTATTAATGAAATTTAAAATAAGCAATTAATAATTAACACATTTTAATTCTACTTTTATTGAGATATTTTATGAATCGTTTTTTTCTTTCTAAATGTTAAATTTTTTTAATTTATTTATTTTTCATTAACAATTAAGAGGAAAACAAAAGAAGTATAAAGGTTGAATTTTTAATTGCTATTTCAAAAAAAGAAAAAGAAAGAAGAAAAATAGATCAGAATAGCTAACAAAATCATGCAATATCAATACATTACTAATCCTATCTCTCACAGCTTCATTCCTAACAGCTTCAAATGAAAATGATTCAAATCATTTTCATAATGCTATATTACAGTTTAGTTTAACTAAAACACAAAAAGAAAGAAAAAGTGAAGTGAAAAAAATTTGATACAATGTATGATGAGAAAGTTGATAAACATTATTATCATTTTGTGTAATAAAATAAAATTAGCAATTATTGATTGATTGATTGATTAATTGATCGATCAATCGATTGAATAAAAATTATTAACAGAGAAAAAAAATGAAGAGGAAGAAGAAATGAGTGTGTGTTAAAATCAAAATAAGTGCTCATTTTTTATGAGGAAATAAGCTGAATTAAAAGTAGGATTGATAAAAAAAAATCAATTCTCTCTTTATTTTTAAGTGATAATAATTTATGACAGATAATAGTATTTTTCCACTTTTTCTATAACTAAAAAAAAGGAAATTTACTCTTATCATTATTATAATTCAATGATATCTTCTCTTTGTTATCAGTGATGATTTGCTTTTAGTTGAAGACAATTTTTTTTTCTTTTACAATTAAATGAAAATAAAAATATCAAAATAATTATAACCAATTGTAAGGTATCATTGTCATTATCACTATTTCATCATTCTTCAGAAGGATAATGATAAGGTTATATTATTGTTGATATCAGAAAATAACACCACTATCTCTGTAGTAAGATGATATCTCTGAATTTTGCTTGATTCGAAAAATTTAATGAAATAGTTATATGTAATTGCTAATGCAAAAAAAAACAATATAGAAGAGAATCAAACTTCTATCAAATTTACACTTTAAAAATATTTTCTACGAAAAAAAATGGGAAAAAATAACTCAAATTTTATCATAGATCATTCAATTATTTTATCATTATCATTATCATACAATTACATAATCATTGTCATCTCAATATCATTTATCAATAATTATACACAAAAATTTGAATAATATTTGTAAATGATTAAAAAAAATGCTGAAGTTAATTGCATCTGACTGGAAAGATGACAACGGTGTACTTTACGAATTATGTTAGAATGATTCTTATCACACTTATTTCTTATTTCTACCACTATTGATTAGACTATAAATTGTTAACCCAAATTTTTACAGATAAAATGCAATGTTACAAGTTGAAAAGTAATGCAAAATTCTTTTCTTTTTGAACAAATGGTTGTCAGTTCGAAAAAAATGTCACATTTCAACTTCAATTAAAGCTGACACTTTGTCAAATCATAACAAGCAACATCACAGCAGATGACATGTTTTAACGTCCAGTGTACTTAAAATACCTCAAATTGTTCAATTTCTGGTGCAAAAAAAAATTCAAATTACCCGACTTTAAATTGATTGAAATTGCAAATCTTTGGCCTGCAAGTTTTTGTACATATATATATATATATATATATATATATTTATGGATGTATTTTACCTGAAAAAAAATTTATTACTAAAAATTTGTTCCCTAAAATCTTGAAGTAGAAAGTTTAAAGTTTAAGTTTGACGTAAATTTAAAAGTGAAAATAAAATTGAAAATAAGTAAACAAAATGTAATGTTTACACGAAAGATGGACCATTTAATAGATTTTTTGTTCAAAAAAATTAACTTAAAAATAAGTGAGAATGAGTCAAAGACAGAAAAAATCCATTTATCAAAATTTTGGTTAGAAAATTTCTCAATCAGTTTAGTTTAGTCAGTTAAGTAAAGAGTTAAAACAATGACAAACACAGTTGAAGGGTCGGCCATCTTTAAAACAATGACAAACACAGTTGAAGGGTCGGCCATCATCACTCTCACCAATGACATATCAATCCTTCAAAGCAGCTGTTCTCATCATCAAATCTCATTTGTTTCCTTACAAACAATTCATTTGCTTTCATTTCACTACGAGAAATCCTCAGTTCATTCTAGAATTCCTCTATACCTATATCAATTTTTTTTTAAAACATATTTCTTCTCGATAAGCTAAAACATTCTGATCAAATAATTATAAGATTTCTTGGATGCTTTAAAAATTCAACATTGTAATGTATGAAAGATAATCTTGTCAAACTTAGGCTCAATTTTCTGTCTTCCGACACTTCTAAATAACTGATCAAATTTCAGATTAGAAATGTCAACACTGAAAGTGACAGTGTTCATTTTGATATTGGTAACATATGCACACTGCAAAATGCAAACAATTGCGGTAAAGGGACAAGTGGCATGCAATGATAAATCGGTTAATAATGTTCATATTGAACTACGAGAAGCCGATAGATGTCAGATTTCCTCGAATATTTGTTTCAGTTTTAGTTCTGTCTACCTTATTTAGGATAATTGTCTGACATTTTACTTTACATGTTAAAAGGTCAAAAAATTGCAATGTGATCTGACAGTGAACCATACAATCATTCATCTTAGATAATTTCCAATGCAGCAACTTCACATCATCCATTCATTCAAAATGTCCTAAACCATTCCCAACCTGTATTGAAGTTTCCAAATCCCTTGATCGTTTTTTTCTGACTTTCCCGAATTACGAAATTGCTTCCACGAATTTTTGGCAAGTAATGAAAAGTTGCGATTGGAACGGGATTTTTACGGTAAATTAGTTGAGCTATAGTTCAGTCAATTTTTGGAATTCAATTCCGTGAATAGAAAATGAGAAGTTTTGAACTAGGAAAGAAGGTTTTTCAAAAACAAATTGATCAAGAAATGGAAAACTCATATTAAGATATAATTTTGAAGGGGATCCTGATGATTCACTTTCTGCAACTCATTCTGATCAAAATGGACGCTTTGAAGTAAGCGGACAAGAAGATGAATTAGGCAGTATTGCGCCTTATTTACGCATTACTCACAGCTGCAACGATGGCGTCATCGATCCAGTAAGTCTCGAGTAAAATATGGATTTAATTATCCTAAGGATGAAATGTCTCTAAATGAGTGATTTATATCAGTTTGTTTTTGATAAGAAAAGTTATCGTAAATCAGCTAAAACTTTCTTCTGATGCTCGTATTTCGTTTCTTATAAATTATTGCACAAAAGTAAGATTAAAAAAGTTTAAAAGAATTACAGCACTCACTGGTAGAAAAACAATCCCTTGAGACAAATATGATCTTCCAAATTTCCGTCACTGATCGAAGCATAAAGACAGGAAAAATTTGTTCCTTCTTCAATTTACGGGGTGAAACCATTTCAGAAATGTAGGATTGTGGACGATTATCAAATCCCGAAAAGTTATATCAATGACATCTATAATATGGGTATCGTTAGCCTGAATATCGATCAGGAAGGCAGGGTGAAGAAGTGCGCTTACTGATACATTATTAACATCGTCAAGACTATTAACACATTTACCCATGTTGAAATTATGGTCATCTTCAGATTTGATAATTTTTGATAAACTTTTTTTATAAATTAATCCATTAATATCACTGTACACATCCCAATGACCTTTGCGAATAGTAGAAAAGATCGATCAGAGATAAGGCGGAAAAAACTCGTAATACATAAGCCGAAAAGCTGAAAACATCTTTTGAATCGCTCATAAAAAAAACATCCGTTCTTGCTGACGCAATTGCACGTCGAACACGATTAAAGGCAGCAACTGAAAAAAGAGCCACAATCATCCTTTAAAACAACTCGTCAAATTCACCAGCTTGGCTAATGGTGATGCTGTTTAGATGCTTTCTTTCACAATTCAAAAATCAAAATTGATTAGAATTGTCAACAAAAAAAATCTTTTTATTTTCCTTGAATATTTCCTTCTTAGAAAAAACTGTTCGCATCTATATAATTTCTGTTCTTTTATTATCTAATTCGATTTCTTTTAATATTCAAGTTTTCATCTCATTACAGATTAAATGCTTTTGAAAAATTAGTTTGAAAAAAAAGAGAAAAAGAAACGGGGAAAAAAGGATCAACGAAAAATATAGGAAAATAAGGAAGTACAAGAAACGGAATGAATGGGAATCAAGCTGAGCATAGCTTGTTGTCTTGTTGTGATGAATACTTGACATTTCCAGTTTCCTTCAGCCTGATTTATCTATCCTTGAAAGTTTACATTCCTTCCATAATGCCCAATTGGGTTTTTAATTCCAAAAAATATTTAACATTTTTCTTTTCCTTTCTCTCTCATCAAAAAATAAGCAAAGTATTACCTTGAATACTTTAATTAACATTGATTGGCACAGCCTAATAATCAAAAGATTTACATCCAATGATTATATTCTTGGTACTATGATGAATATGAACAAATTGAGATATTCTCAAACATGGATTTTAATCGTCGAAAAAAAAAACAACGACATAACCGACGTAATTGCTTCGAGTCATTCGTTCTACGTCCGAACTTAGCTGCTTCTTCCTCACAACTCTCTCCATCATTCCAATCGGCTATCGGCAATCACAGACATACTTCCGCATCAAATTGCCCTAACTGCCAGTAGTGAAGATTGAACAAACCCAACTCTTCTTTCAACACAACCCCCTCCCCCCTTTCCCCACTCTGGTATCCCCCATTACCCTCACCTAATTTTACTTGCAGCTGAGAATAAGCTATAAAAGAAAACATCGTCCAGCCGCGAAATAATGATGATAGTACAGATGCCTAGAAATACATGTAGTATAGTATTTGGGGCGAATATGTGACTTTGGTATGGGTCAAGTTTGTGGCCTGATTATTGCCTTAATTGTGGTTTAGACTTCATCAGTTGATAGAGATTTTGATTGCTGATATCTGATTGCGTGGATCGTACATCAAGAAGTATCCAAATTAGTTTTGGTATATATAATAGTGCTATAGAATGCAGAAGATATTTCAAGTTGTCAGCTGTGTCATTTTATCACCATACCTAAATCGTAAAAACATTTATAATTTCCCCATTGAATGCCTAATTTCTGATGTACGTTGCAATATTAAAAAAATCCAGATCACAAGATGTGTTACTAGAGAAAGGGGGTACGAGCAAAAACGATAGCTTTTAAATTATGCAAATGTAATACATTTTATTGATTGAAAATATGCAGATTTCGCCATCTGGAGCTTGGAGTAAATTCTTTTTAAATTGATTTGTCCAAGAAATTGGTCATAATATTTTTCAGTTAACTTCTTGATAGGTTGGTTCTGCTTGCTCTGCGCTAGGGAGTCTCAAATGGGCGGACGGTGTGTGGAAATTCCGGGGCCATCTAGACTGATCGTTCTGTGGCTTATCTTGTCTGATTTATTGTTTGTGATACTTTCCCTAAGTTGTAGAGCAATTGACATCATATATCTTCCTTGAATATTTTTTTGACGACGATTAACATTTGTAGAGAAGTTCCTCCAAATTTCTGAGGAATTCGAAGTTTTTCTTATTAATTTATCTCAAATATAATTTTGATATGCACTTATTTCTATGGAAAAAAGCATGGTAATGCATGAGTTATCCATATTAGATTTCTATTTGTGTGATCTCATTTATTCATCACTAATATTGTGGACTGCATGAATAAATATAGCACATTCGCGGTACGTGTATCTCGCACGTATATTTTTCATTTCATTCCCATTTTCTTTCTCTATCGCAAAGCAGACTTGAATTTCAGTCATGAGAATCAGAGTGAAAACGTTAGATCGAAATGATGAAGAATTGGACATTGCTGACGATGTAAGTTACTGCTTATTCCAACAGTAGATGGTCTGGATTTTCATTTTTGAAGTCTTATTTTAATTCTGAACATTTTCACTGCATTTAAGGCAAGTCTTGGTGTTTTGCGAAAAGTGATAGAGGAGAAGATGGGTATTTTGGAATCGAGACAGCGGCTGATTTTTCAAGGACATCCACTTTTGAGTAATGATCGTCTTCTGAAGGATTATGGTATTGCAGATGGTTTAACTCTTCACATGGTGGAACGTCCACTTAATGCGTAATTTTCTCTTATTTATTTTAGCTTTGGCTTTCTGAGCATGAAGGAGCGGCATTGCGAACATAACAGATTACTTTCGGTTGCATGTGTGTATTTGGAAAAAAATTAGTTCTTTTGCAGTGGCCCTCCACCTGGTTTGAGTCCGCAACACTCTGATCTTGGACATAATGGCAGTGATGATAATGTTGAAAGCACACGAGTTAACGTGATAAATGGTGAAATGGTTATCATACGCAATGCCGTATTTCAGGATGCGGGTAATACAACAGTGAGTTTTTATGGAATAATGATAATTTCCGAAATAGGAATAACCTAAGGGAATCATTCTGGACCTTACGATTAGTATATTGTATTCGATTTTATGACCAATATGATCATATTTAGTTGCACAATCAATACAAGTATATTTCATTGTGCTATTGTTTGTTTTCAGGAATATGTGAAGGAGACAGTTTCAAATGTGTTAGGTGTTGTCTCTGATCGTACTTCGGTTGATGTGGAAACTCAGGAAGACACGCCGCGGACTGGTGATTTGACACTACGAGTACATATTCGGGGTGGTCCTGTACGTCATGTTAATTCTGGAGCATTCAGTCGAATTAATTTCGTCTCTGATGGATTAAACCGGAGCGAGCGTACCTTACAGATTCTTGAGGTAAAGATTTCTGTTGCAAAAAATAATTGCACAAGTGATCCATTCAGACGATAGATGTACTGTTGTAACATTTTTTCGAGTTAGCATGGTCCCTATCGAAGTGCAGTTTGCTACGCCAAGAGATATACCAATCTGAATGACTGGGGTGATCTAGTGATTTCACTGAAATTTTCTAAACCTACGCTATATTTCTGAAATGTAGGAAAGTGGAATTGAGTCGTTAATGAAAATTTTCAAATAGCAAAAAAAATTCCAGAAGGAGCCATTTTCATCGATGATGGTTGAAGGTTATGAGCGAGTTATGCCTCCTTTAAGAAGTGATTTCGAACGCGCTAAACTTGGTGAAACAATTTTAGAATTAGAGGAAGTGCTTCATATTCACCGTGCAGGTATTTACGATTTGAAAATTTTAAGGCCAAAGTTTCTCGTAGCCGAGAAGATAGATGTTAATGCATATATTAGGTACTAAATGAATGAATGAATCAACTCAACAATGATTTATTAACGTAATACTGTTAGAATTCATAGGAATGGAGTTGTATGATCTAGCTATTTTACAGTTAACTAGCCGATAATTTACTACGTAGTTAAATCTATTGAGCAGTTTGAAGTTTTACTGAAAATTAGTATTAAAAACAGTTGTTGTTTGCTCATAGTTAAATATTTTGCAGATTTGTCAGATGACACTGGTATAGAATTGAAAAATGAAGAAGGTAGTTTTTTTTTTTATTTATTATGACGATATTTGTCTGAAAGAGTAAAAATTTCTAAAGAAAAAAATCAATCAGTTAGCGGCAGTTTTGAATGGTGTAATTTGACGACTACCATTTTGAACAAGTTCTAAAGAACTAGTGTATGGCTTCATCAGTGTGCATTTGCATTCCTGCGGGTTATTACGTTGCTCTGAGTGACCAGGAATTTCCCGTAATCGTTGTTTATTAGTGAAAACAATCGACTGTGCGACCTTACATATTTCATTATCTTGCCAAATTGTCTTTTCCAACTTTTCACTGCTCATATAACTACTGATTTTTTAGGTGAACCTCAGACAACAAGTTCGGCACTGCACAGTAATACACAGCATCAAAATGTGGTTTTAAGGTTTATTTTGATTAATAATTTGAGGCTCCAAATGCATTAGAACTTTTGATTGATTTTATGAAGAGCAGTTTTAACGCAGCGGCACGCCGAATGCAGATCTATATCTTGCTTTAAATCTTAACGTCTGCAACATGCGTGGTACTGTGCTGCTGCTGCTGCGAATGCTACTAGTTGCTTCGGTCTGGACCTTTTTTTTACCTCAGGTAAGAATGTTGAATGTTTTTACATGATTTTCATTGAAGAATTTATAGACACGCCACACCAGAGAATTATACGGATTTACTTCGGAAAATACTGAGCGTACAAAATCTGGCGAACTGTCATCTAAAGCGTTATCAAGACATGATTCATAAGCGGAACAGTATGCCAAATAACGTAAGTTTTACGCATAATTTTTCCTCTGGGCTGTGCTACCACATGGAACTTTTTTATTCCATTTTCTATGAGTTATTCCAATTCTGTAAGAAACAAAAATCTTTCTTTGCGTTTTCATAGGAGTTTATGTGTACTTTTGTGTTCGAAACATGTAAGCATCGCCCTATTTCCGTGTACATTTTTTTAGCGCGCCAGATGTATCGCATTATGCTTTGAAGAAAATTTCCGACGTGTCCTGCACCGTCTTTCGCATGCCTATCATTCACTGTCCGACATTGTCGTCAATTTCTCGGATCCGGACTCACCTTTGGAACCGAGTTCTGCGGAACATCACGACGAGCCAACTACTGAGGTAAAGTACATCATGGTTGCTCAGATACGCAAACAAGACCTGAATATTAGTAAAATGTAATTGAAAATGGAGGAAGTATTCTTTTCTTCAAACTATTTGTTATTTGCATGAAAAAAGATATTAATTTGCAGGTTGTCCTTACTCTGGTATTTGTGGCACAAAATGAACGGGACTCTCGGGACAGATCAGTCTCTGAAGGAAGTCAGCAGCCTGCTGATGGTAGTAACATCGGTCATATTCATCACATGGGTAATAAACTGTTTCTTAACTTGCTTTCAAACATAACCTGCATTCCGAACTCCAAAAGCTTTTTTCTGTAGTTACAGTAGGTATTTGGTTTGAAGGAGAAAACAGCCACCATAATGAAATGAAATCCTATATAATTGGTTAAGGTATTAAACTCAAGCATTGAATTTGCCCTTGATTGATGTAACTGACGTAGGTAACCTTTTACATCTTACGCTATGAAGTTCAAAATACAGGTCACTCACGAGCTTTCCGTTTATCTCAGTCCATGAGAGGTGGGTTACGAACATATCCCGTTTTAAACCCAACAATTCGAACACCGACGGTTATCACAGTTCCAGACATTAGTGCTGCGGGAAGTCGTATGCCATTCGTATCTTCAGGTGAGTCGATATTTTTTGTCATTTACTAGAACAGAAAATAAAATTTTGTTGCTGCAGGTCCACTTCACGTACAAAGCGCTCGATTACATGTGGCACCTAGTGCACATTCCGGAGTGCGTATGGAAACGTCTGGAGCATTCGGTTTAAATACTAGTCAAGCAGAAGGCGAGAATCCTGGCGCCCAGTCTGTTTCCTCTGAATCTGAGTCTACAGGCAATCAAATGCAGTTTGGTGAGTAATTTTTGTAACCTTTGGAAAAAATTTTGTTTTTGTGAACTAATTTTCTTTGTCCTTTCCTTTCCCAAGGTTCATAAATTTGTAACGTTTTCCTTATCGCATACTTCTGTAAATATTTGTGTGGGGATGTTTCTTTTTTCTATTCAACACATTTCAAATTTGCATTCTTAAAATAAAATATCGTACTGCTTGTAACATATCGTTCTTTTTCTCAAATATAGGCGGAGCAGTGAATACTGCTGTTCGTGGTGGTATTCAGAATTTTATCCGAAGTATACTGCCGAATGCTTTTGGGAACATAACATCTATGCAAACAAGCCAAACCGGTAAACAACTTACATCATTATTAGTCGAGTATGAAAATGATTGATACAGTCATTCGTATTTGTCGTATTTTATCTTTCTGTTCATTTATTGTTATTTTAGATTTTGAAAAAGGAAAACTGTTTTCTTTGTACTTCACCACGATTATTTCATCATTTTTTTGAAGTCATAAAAGACACAAATTATTGGTATTTTTAAGATATTAAGCTTGAATTGACACTCATTGTGTTATCATGTTGCCGGGTAATCAGTACTTTTTTTTCTAATCGTAGCTATGGGTAGCGCAGAAAAAATTCAGTATTCATCATAAATTAGGACCTGTTTAAAATACTACAGTGTGTTGTTGCAGCGTCACCTAACACACAAACTGGTGCAAATGCTAGCCCTCGACGACATCCAGTGATCAATGTGCACAGTCGTCAGCACCCTGGACAGTCGAATCAAATGCAGTCTTCGGCACGTGCATTCTTAGCTCCTTCAACTCCTACATTCCATGGTCCAGGAATTGTTGGTCAAGTAATCGTGCGTACAAATGGACCAGCAAATGCTGAGGTGACTGTGAAATTTCTCTTTTGATATAGAACTTCATTATTTTATTAAAAAATTGAAACTGGCATAACTTATCGTCTTGTTAAACATGTTTTATTTCTCTTCATTACGATTCAGGCAGCTCGTCGTGCCCTTGATGCTGCAATGCAAGCTGCGACTGCTGCGGTAGGTGAAAATGGTGTCCATGTGCAGGTCAATGGAATGCCACGAATTATACCATCTATGGGTAGAAACAGGTACTTTGATTTCGGCAGAATTTTTTTGAGTCCTGAAAATTTCGGTCTCGCTTTCACGTAAGTACTGTACACAATTGGATGGTTTGGAAACTGCCTTGTTTTAAATTTTTTGGTTTATCTGATACTCTTATCCACTTTGCAAATATTTCGGATTCGTATATTTGTCCAGAATAGACTTTAATGCACTTTTATTTTAAGAACTAATATTATGTGGGCTCGACGAACGTACACCAATCGAGGTGATAGAGAAGGAGGTATTGAGGTATGTTTCATTTATAGATTTTTCCTTTTGCAAAATTAAATTCAAGCCAAGTTCTAAGTGGACAGAACTGTTGAGTAGCCCAACAGTTCTGTCTTAGTACATAGAATTTGGCTTGAATTTGAAAATTTCACAGCTTGATTCTCTGCTAGGCTGTAATTCGGCGTGTCCTCATGACCCCACGCCGAATTCTGCTAACCACGGTTATTCGAAAAAGCTCACATTGTGCCCATTATTGAACTGAAATGAATTTGTTGATTTAAACTGTATTCTTTTGAGAAATTTACTTAAAGTAGACAAAGTGATAAGGAAATTAAATCAAATGGGTTATGTAATAAATGTTTTTTCTTTGCAGCATCCAAATGATATGTTCATTGGGCCTCATTATCCAAATGACTCAACAATCTATACGAATGACCCTCATTTAAACTGTCAGAGCAATTTATGCAATCCTCGAGCACATATTCACAATTCGGCAGCGTATGAAACACTTATAGGTGATCTGTATCAGGTAATGTTCATATCTAATTAAATTGATTCTGGGTAAGCTACTAAAAGTGATCGCTCTCATACCTTTTATTATGATGAATATGTCATCAAGAAATCTATTTTTGTAACTCTTAACTCTTTTTGATAATTTCGAGTGGTTAAATTTCATTGACATAGTATCTTATCAGCCCTAAGATCATTCAATTTTAAGAGAATAGAGAATTTCTGGATCTTAGCATGTACGCAATAATTCATTTTAATCTTACTGGAAAATCAATTATTTTTTCCCATTTCAGGCAACATTAAGATATAAAGAAAGTCTCGATCCTCAATCATCTGAATTTGCTGATGTAGAAGCTTTGATACGTCGTTGGGTTAGTTTTTATAGTGCACTCATATCACCGTGAGTTGGCGACATTGAAGATTCTGGAATAATTGAACTGTCGGCTGTTTTATTTGATGTGGAGAAGGGTGTAGTGAGCTGCCAAGTTCCGATTCATGTTTTAATGCTATGGTACACGTCAATTAGGAAGTTTTTTTGTAGCGGTTGATAGAACATTGTTCATGGTAGCTTCCATTACATGAACTTTATGAATCATCTCACATAGGGATTTTAACAGATATTCGGAGAAGTAGTTTTGTTTCATTCTTTGAAACTATAGTTTTTTCGAAATGTTTAAACTAAAGTTCACTTTCATCATACGCTAATTTTTTGAGCTACATTGAAATTCATCATAATTTTCGTTCAGCAGCTTTTTTTGCAGGATCGAGTCAGAGGTTTACATGACTCCGATATTCATGTTGCCTTGAATCAGCGAGGGGAAGCACTTTTTGAACGCCCAGAACATTTTAAAAGCGTCCTGACAGCGATGTTGCGACGAGCGGTTGCAAATCTAGCTGATACGGATGCTGATATTGCTCATCGTTTGAGCGCTTCGCAGGGCGAATATAACATTTCCAGTGTGTTATCCGAAATTGTTTTTGAACATATAAGTACACTTGTTTTTTAGCTAATAATATATATTTTTATCTACAAAATGATGCTAACTTGACTACGTTATAATAAATCGTATTTTGTAATGGTTTGTAGATTTCCTCATTTTATAGATTATGGCATGGTACCGGTAATTAGTACACCATTACATGGATTCGAAGTTCCGGGCCCACCAATAGGCTCAATTGAATTAGATGCTGTGGACATCGTAAGCGTTTTGTGCTTTATCAATATAAAATAGGGTTTTCTTCGTTATTGCTTGAACAAAATTATTTAAATAAGAGAAAATAAGTTAATCTTTCATTATATGAACTTAGTTCTTCTTGTCAGACAAGTCCATTACAAACTTACTCATTGTTGGTTTAAAAAGGAAAAAAAAAATTCCAAATTTATTGGGACATGTGACTAAATATTATTTGAATGTGTAGTTATGTTTAGCGTAGCAAATTGCTTTGCTCACCTTTACAGAAAATCGGTCTGCTGATGACACAGTATCTGAGAAATTATATTGAATTTTACAGGAAACTTTTGATCCTTCGCAAGAAGTGCAAATGAGAGATGAAAACCTGGGAGAGGATCCACACACCAATCGCACTGACACCACCCAAGAAAGTGGTATGTCAGAAATTCAGGCACCCAGTGGTGCTAGCGATGGTGATTTTTTTTCAAATTTTTAATACAAGTAGATAATGTTGGATAATGTGATATCTGCCTTAATGATTGTGTGAATTATAATTTAAAAATAAAATTATTGCCAGAATCACCATCAGTGTCCGCTTATTTAGTAAGATGCACATTCCGGTAATTGTGCATTTGGAACTCGGCTTAGTCTACAAAAGTCTTTGGTAAATATCCATGGCGTTAACATGTCTTACTGACTCGAGATAGGGAATTTGATATGCACCATACGTTCTAGCTGACCTATCGTGTTGAAATAGTCAGCTTCGATGTCCTGGTAGAAACCGATTTCTTCGGTATTAGAGTGTGGACGACCTTGGCATTGTATGCACAAGTCGGTTCCAGTTGCAGATAATCCAGAAATAATTTCTCATTGTATGCACAAGTCGGTTTTAGTTGCAGATAATCCAGAAAATGATTTGAATATCATTGAAATGATAAGAACTTTGTCGGACTTGATGCAATCAGGGCGTTCAACAACACTTGGGCAAGTGATGCGTGAGATAGGACAACCAGTTACGCGCCTTGATACAGGTTCAATTATTTTTGTAGCGTATGTCGGTATTTTTTGCCCATGTCCACAGATTGACACATTTGGGCTTTTTCTCGCTGACTGGATTTAAAACATCGGGGTTTCGTACTTGCTTAACCTAACTTTTGCAGGCTTTGTAAATTTGGTTATGGTGTTGGCATATGAAATATTGCAAATTCCTGAAGTTGTGCAAATATTGAATGGGAATTTCTCTTCTTTAAGCAAGAATCGGCATCAGATGCGCCGTTTTCTGATTCAGAATGTATTCAATGATAACTGTCGACCATCTGACGAAGGTTTCATTTGTTATCAATTATTTCACTGCTTCAGCATATGTTGCTAATGGGATACAATCGCTCAGCGAGCTTGGTTGTTTTGTACTCTTCTGTATTGAGCCTGTTTGCAACATAATTAAATGAAATTTAGACCACAGTGTTTGAGTGGATAATGATGTATTCCAGTCAATATGTGACCTGGTTATTTTCCCCTTGTTTGGAGGTTGCATCCCATCGGGTTCCAGCAGGGGTTTATTTTTTGCTGTTGAGATATGTTGAAATTTTGTAGATCTTAAAAATGCTGCTGAACGTGTGGCACTAGCGGAGGAGAAGTTGGATCGTTTTCTTGCATACAGCGATGTTCATCGTTACGCGGATGTCGACGGTGTTGGTCGAATAGATTTAGTTGCTAGTGTGTTGCGCTTGGAAAAGCGAATTGTAGAAGAATTTCTGCGTCACTTGATGCGCACCGATGATGGTAACTGTTACTTAATATCTTCGTTGAATTCAATGACTTTTTACACTTGAGTGGGCTGCCTTTGTTGAAATTGTGAGACATAGCACGTTTATATGTAATAATTTATCATTAGATCTGACGCCGGAAGAGTACTCGAAAACTATTGTCGACATGTTCACAGCTTATGTTTATCGAGCAGTCCTGCTAACAAACTTATCAATGAAGGGCCAACCATACGACTACGAGAGCCTTCTTCTTCGTTTTATGGTTATCTAAATTTTAAACTGTTTCTGCTTTAATAACTATCATTCACTGAATTGCTATGTTGTGTAAATTCCATGAATAATTCTCGTTAACGTTTCACTTCGTTATATCGTTCGTAGTTCAAAATATTTCAGGAAAGACCCGCAAGAGTCACTGAACACCACCTGTCAGTTTCAATGGCACAAATGAGTATGTCCCATATAAGACTTTTGTTGCGTCGGGAAACTCCTTTTACCGTTCATGACATGATGGAAGATATTGTTCTTGCAAATGAACGTACGTTCTTACGATGATTGTTTTGTTTTTCTTTTTTTATGTTTTATGTTCGTTGAAGGTCACAATGCGCCAGATATGGTTGTCCGTTGCTAATGTAATATCATGAAACGAATACACGCTCTCAGCTAACATTTTTTCATTCCACCAATCTGCTAATTAGGTCATCAAAATTTGGTGCTTTTGTTAAAGGAAATGTCCTAGATAACTTGAAGCTTTTGAAAATATATCCATCGTGTTTTGACACTCACAATTGATAACACTTCATTTGTGTGGTAGGACATCCAACACTCTTTAGGAGTTAGATTTGTACAACACAAATTAATATTTAAGAAATTGAAATTAATGTACAAAAATTTAGATGATCAAGCTGTTGAATCGAGCAGTTTTACTGCAAACAGTGAAGCCGAATGTGTACCGTCGAATTCCGCTTTTAAACCCGACGAGGTTGGTGTAACAAATCTTTAAATAGTAGGATTTTATGCATCTTCTTTCTAAATAATTTCCTTGATTTTATCATTATTTTAGGCTAGTAGGATAAAGGATCGTAAAGGTAGCAGATTGAATGACATAGAGATGCAAGACGCGCAGGATGCTATGCCAGGTCCCACTTGGAAAAATATTTTACCAAAGGTTAATTTTTTTGTTTTTGTGTAATAATGAGTTTGGAATTGTGGATTAAAAGCTTTCCATCGTAAAACATTTGCTTAGGATCTATTAAGGAAATACTTGAACGAAAAATGATGTCCTTAAATCTTTCCATGGTAAAAAAAGTCATGGAGCTAAGGAAAGTCAAACTTCAAATTAGTTGAAAAGTCTCGATTAGCATCAGGACTGTATGACTAGAATAAAGGAAGATCTGATTTGTTTAATTGTCTTTTTTATAAGCAAGTTTTTAACATTGCTGTTTGTTCTATTGAAAAGTCCTGATTATCAAAAGATGAAGTCAAATTATACGAATGAGTTTTTTTTAATGCGAATTTATAAAAGTGATGAATTGTGCAGGGTCATTGTTTTTACTGAACGAAAAATGAGTGTCGGTATTTTCAGGATTGGATATCAGTAATTCAGGACGACAAAAATCGTTCGATACCTAGAAATGTAAAATCATTTAGTGATGCATATTTAAGTGCTTGTTCGACAAAAAGAAAGGTTCATTATATTGCAAACAGTAGTGATGTTTTTCTGTACTATGATTATTCACAGTTCGTGATATACACACGAGTCCTTTGTTTTATTCTGGATGTTACTAAAATCTGACGCACACAGGGCGCAGATCCAGGCTTTTCTGGCCTTGTATTTTTTTCTCAGAATTTACCGCCTTTCAACTATATACTTCATCTTGTCAGAAGCGAACTAGATTGTAAATATGGATATTACATTCATTTCAGCCAAAAAAAGTTATTCGTAATTTTTTTTAAGGGAATGAAAGTGACGGCAGAAGGCTCTTCCGATGGTTTAATATCTTCTGCTGTTAAAAGATCTTTGGAAGAAGCTATATCAAGTTCTGGCTTCGCACCTGCAAATGTGCGTCTTACAACTCATGCTTTTTAAAATCAGTTAAATTTCTTTTTAAAGAAATCAAATTATGCCATTTTGAAGAGATATCAAGACAAAACTTTGTTTAAAGGCTTAGTTAGACAACGGATTCCGGATTCAGAATTTGTGTAAAACGGTTGCAGTACTTGGGTGAACTGAATATTTTAGATTCATGGTTCGGCTGATGAGACAAATGTACTGCAAAATGAATTTGATGATTTGGTGCGACAGCGAGTGGCGAAGGATGAGAAATACGATCCTGAAAAATATCCGGAATTGAATAAATTTCTGAAAAAGAGAGATTCCTAATTAGCAAAAATGACAGAGGAGAAGGAAATGAAGGGATGGGGAAGGATGAGGCTTAATTTCCATGCAGTTTTGTCCAATATATTTTGCCTACCTGTAGCAAATTCATCTTATACTCTCTCTTTTGTTTACTTTAAATATGATTTATTTGGGAAATGGAAAAAATATGACGATTGATTAGGAAATGAGAAAAAGTATATATACTTAAGAAATAACAGAATGGGATTCAAAAAATTGTAGGAAATAGGAAAAATGCGTTCACCATATTTGAGTCTTTCTTAGTCGCGTTCGTTGTGTTGAGCTCAAATTGCCATAATTGGTGATATTTCTATTTCTTTAAAAATATATCGATTTTATTTTACTGGATATACTTCTTTCGTGAGAGGAATGCCTCAGTTATGCTTTTTACTCGTCATTTATTTCGCATTACGTCTTTTTTTGATTGATGATTATGAAACTAACTGATTGATGAAAAAAGATTTCACTTCACTGTGTACACATCGTGATTCGAAAACAAGAATAAATGAAGCAATCGTTACAGCGCAAAATTATCTGAAATATCTGTACAGCTAGTTGCTATTTTCCAGTATACAATCGTCTCTTTGTATTTATACCTTTGCAGCGATCACGTTCTCTCAGTATCCAATGAATGCTTATTATGTATTGCTGAAATAAGCAATCAGAATAAGCACCAACATTTCAACTTCTATTACTTGTTTCGCATTTTTCGACTCACGGTAATCACTTTGAGTAAATACAGGGTAAATGATTTATATACATGTGGTGGATATTTTTCCGCAGCTTTGCAAGGCAGTTCAAAGGATGTGTAATAAATTTAGATGGTCCTGGAAGATTTACATTGGTATAGGGTAGTGGTGTCAAATCCCTGTTTTGGACTATTGTTCGGGTATGATCATTACAGTAAAATCTAATCCCAATTACTCGCATTATGGATTCCAAAGAAAGACAACGAATTCGTTCACGTGGTGGGTTAAATATGGCTGGTAAATTAATCAAAGCAAGGAAAGATACTCTCGTCAAGGTTTGTTTTACGCTATTGCTAAGGTCTGGAAAAAAGTGTTCTGCTGTCCGGTGAGTGATGTTTTATGAACGATTTACTGCAGGAAAAGTTCGTTTTCGGCAATGTGTCCGTGGTTGTTACTCGCGATCATATCCTTCCATCGCAGTGCCATCATCCGGAACCAATGAATAACTATTGGTCACAGTGTCAGGTTGTATTATTTTGATTACTACTTGTGGGAGTGCATTGGGAAGGAAAAACGACTTTTTTCTTAGCTCAGGTTTGTGAATATACGCATATGCTAAAATTGCCGCAGTTACCGGATATGATATTTCCTAATAATTCGGTGGTTATTACGTATCTGGACGAACCAGAATTGCAAATCAGTTTCAATGCTTTTGATGCCTTGAAGTCGGTCGACGTCACTTCATATCCCAACGTAGAGGTAGAATATTTTGCAAAAGATTGATTTTCTTTTTAAATTTACACATCTTTTTTTCTCTTAATTTTGCCTTAGTTCAGTGCTTTTTCTGTTGGTCCTGCGTATCCAAAATGATACGCATTATTCTTTTGAAGTTGGATTAAGCTTTCAGTTTCAAGTCGCTCGATCATATTATATCATTTGGGTAATTGAAATTAATGATCTGAACTTATCACAGGTTTTGTAAATACATATGATCTGAACATATCACAGATTTTGTAAATACATTGAACGTAAAATTAAACTTCCAATTTATGATGTGTAGCTTATTGTTAAAAGATTGGACCAAGCGAGCAATGGCAGCGGTCGAGAAGTAATGTGAATTGTTTACGAAGAAGTAATCGACCGTTCGATTGGACCTACACAAGTAATTACAGAGGGACTGTGAAAGGTTACACGGTATTTCTCTTTCATTATCTTTCATTATTATGACTACTTTTCTATTTTTCATCTGAGGTGATTGAAAAATATCTCTATTGTACTTTTCAGATTGACTTAAGGAATTTATTGTTGTTTTACTAAGTGCAAAAAAACTCATGAGTTCGTTTCAGGTATTACCAACTGAGGAGACAATTTCAATAGAAAAATTGAAACGTCGTGATCCAATTGGTTTTTATTCACAGCTGACACTCTATGAAGATGAATTAGCTGATCACGGATCATCCGAGGTTTGTTAACTGAAATTCTATTTCAAATCTGTTCTATTTTTTGAAAATGCAATGGATGTGGTTTCAATTTTCAGCATATCTGAAAAATTGACATGAATACATTTCTGTTTACCATTTATTAATTTCGTGTTTTAAACAAATTTTAGCAGTATTTTTTGGATAAGATATCTTCCAGATGAGCATACGTTTGCGAGCCATGCCAACCTGTCTATTTCTTCTCTGTCGTTTCTACCTTCGAGTCGATGGTGTTTTGGTCCGCATTTGTGACACAAGACTTTATAAGGATCTTGAATCAGACGCATTTTTGAGACAGTGGACACGTCGTGAACTGAAATTGGTCAATTCATCACCACTGGTATTTTTTTTTAATGAAACAATTTCGAAAAAAGTGGAAGTTTTGGAAACCAAAGAGCTTTTTTCTTTTGTGATTAACCTTTTCGGTTGCTCTTTAAAAGGAAAATCTGTTGTAAAGAGGCATAGGCTGAGAGTATGACATTAATTCATGACAGACTTCTTTATAATTAATTTTTCTCTTAGGTGTTTTCATCATCGAGTTTAGCCATTTCATTTTTATCGTCTAAAATTTAGGTGCGAAACAATGTATTGAATCCAGATTTTATTTATGATTACTTGCCAATCGTGGAAGAAGAAATGACAAAACTAATCCCACTACGATGTTGTATTTGACAAATGTATTCTTATTTTTTTCTGACGTCTTATTCAATGGTTCAGTGAGTTATTGGCATTTAATGAGGACGCATGAAAATTTTAATGTGTACATTAGGCATTTTTCATGTTTATGTTTTACTCGAAAATTTCAATTGTTTTTAATTCTCTCTGTAGGTTCTTAATATAACACACGGTAAAATTTTCGTGTGATTTATTAGAGTTTAGAACATTAAATAAGTAAGTTTTTAAATGAATTACCAATTTCCAAACCTTGGAAAAAAAACTAATTAAATGGATCTTCATATAATCTTTTTTTTGTTATTATGTATATTTTCTACAGTTTATAGTTTTTTTCTTTTCCGATTAACATTTCAATATATTGCTATATTGCTATGTTTTAAATTTATAAATAAATCTTGACAATTTAGTGTGAGATGTGAAATGAGAAGATTTCATCTCATATCATGACTTCATTTTGGAACTTGTTTAGTAAACTGTCGGCGATAATTATGGAAACAAACCAGTTGAACATTGTCAAATAAAGAAGATGAGATTTTGCTGTGGTCTGAAGATTTTGAAGAGGGTATTTTAATCATAAAATGCATAGAAAGAGATTTATTTACATAGTATTTCAATTAAAGATAAAGGAATTAATGGACAATTTCTTTTGAGCCGATTTCCATCAAATAAGCAGGCAGATCAGTAGTGGTTGTCCCATTGAATATTTAAAATCAAAATTTTCTTTCTGCTTCTTATGATGCGGTGCCACTTTTAATCCTGTAATATTAGCGATAGTAAATATCAACGATTTCAGTGTATAACGTTTAACTTCATCAAAAAATGAAAATTGTCTAATTTCCTACAGAGGATGTTATGTTGCTTCAATCTGCATGATGCAATTAATAACTCTCCATAATCTTTTATATAGATATGAATAATTCATCGAAAATTTTGCTTTTTTATCTAAATGATGTATTAAAAAGAAAATTTCAGAAACGTGTTATTCGACGTAGCAAGAATTGGAACTATATACTTTTAAACAAGGGAAATTAATTAGATCAGAATATTATCTTCTAATGATATAGCAAAGTTTCGTCGAGAAATGACATAGCTTAAAAATGTTAAAGTGATTTGTAGGCTACCCGGTTTTTACTTATAATCATGTAGTCCGTACCGATACATGGAGAAGAGGCGAGATTGGAATAGAAGAATAATTAAATTTGTTTTTAATTTTATCTATTTGCAATAGGAATATAGTTCATACGATTTCGATCACAGTCTACAATCAGTTATACTTCATGTGATTTATTTAGCATAAAGTATTCTATCATAAAATATTTGATTTTTTGTGATAATATTTTGAAAGTTTTTCACTTTTTAATCAAACTTTAGATTTTCTAAAATTATTTTTAATCCTTATTCTCTCAATACGATCTTTCTAACTTTGTTTTCTTATTTTTGAATAGCAGAAAAGAAATTTATGCAATTTGAAGTGAATAAGCTATATAGCAAAAGATTAACTTCATATGATACCTCTAGCATATATATATCATTAAGCAATTAATTATCTTAAAATTTGATAAACTTATAAACTTTTTATCAGTGAACATTTATGATTCGTAGACAAGAAATTTATGCAATTTGAAGTGAATAAGCTATATAGCAAAAGATTAACTTCATATGATACCTCTAGCATATATATATCATTAAGCAATTAATTATCTTAAAATTTAATAAATTTATAAACTGAGAACTTTTTATCAATGAACACTTATAATTCGTAATAGATGAAATGAAAAAAAGAAAAGTAAGATGATATCATTTAAAATGTATTTGCTTTAATTGATATGATATTATCACGTGACTGAATGTAATCTATTCTTTCATTTTGTAAATAAGCAAAGTATAAATTATTTTAAAATTTTATTAAAAATGAGTAAACAATATAAAATGTTAATTTAACAATTATTTCAACATTTGAATGTATTTGTTTACATGATTTATATAAAACATGAAAAGTTGAAATGTAAGCGATCAATAACTTATATTACATGTTAAATTTTAAAAGTGTTTAAAAACTAAAATTAAGAAATTAAAAGGGGATATTTATATTTAACATATTTAATGATAACCAATTTTTAATATTCCTAAATTCTGATTTGAAGAAAAAAGAAAATTGAAACTGTCAAAATCTTCTATGAATTATTAAAATATTGAGAAGCTATGAAAATAGTTTTAAAATTATTATTCATTATCATGAATAATGATTTTTCATTTTTAAACAATGCAAAAAATAAAATATCCATTTCAAACGATTAAAATAGATCAGTGAATTATCATTATCATTTATTATCATTGTATGCATTCAGCTATGAAATACTGAAGCAAATGCTTCCTTAACTTCTTCGCGTAATTTTTGTTCCCCTAAACGAAAATCGGTAGCAATTTCGACGAATTTATCATGAATAATTAATTCCGGATTGACAAATTCAATTAAATCCTGAAAGATAAACATTTCGTAAATTTATACCTTTTAAAGGATTAAAATAATACTTCAACAAATTACATTTTTAATGTGAGTTAATAATATTTCAATAAGTCATATTCTTCAACAATAATAATTCATTGGAAAGCTTTTCTATTCTTTTACCAATGATATTCGATGCTAATTTAAATTAATGCTAAATTCGACTTTTATCACTTAATTTTTCTTCCTGACAAACTTATGTAAATGTAAGTATGAAAGAAACTTTATATGGGAAACAAAAACTTTCAATTAAAAATTTTAATTAATAAGTTCAAAGTTCGATTAACAATTATCAACAAACATTCCATCATTATTTTGAATAATTTCGATAAATTTATAAGATTAAATATTATTGAACGAAAAGAAATTTAAACATTTAAAAATATTTTCATTAAAAAATTCGAATGTTTGAAATTTTAAAACATTTAGAAAATTTCATAAACAAACCTTTAATGGAAGTGGAACACCTTTTTTCAATATCTTAACAAGTTGAGGTCCAAAGAATGTTTTAGCTAATGGAGCAAGTTGTGCAATTGAACTACTTGTAAGTCCTTTAATTGCACTTCGATGTAGCCCAAAATGAAATTATTTTTTAATTTTTTTAAAATTAATTAACAATAAGATATTTCAATTAACAAATAAGCTTTATAAAACAATTCATTTTTTTTTTTGTTGATATTTTCTATTTTATGCTTAAAATCGTTGTAATCGGTAAATTAAATATTCGGCAAAGAAGAAAAGAAATTAATGGAATTATTGTTGAATTACAGTAATTTGCAACAATTTTTTGATATATTAATCATTATTGTTGAATTACAGTAATTTACCACAATTTTTAGATATATAATAATTATTGTTGAATTACAGTAATTTACAACAATTTTGAACTACAAAATTATAATTTAATTTTTTTGATAATTGAAAAAATCAAAAAAAAAAAGGAAATTTTAATTACCTTATATCAAATTTATTAATTTTCAATGCTGCAGCAAATTTTTCATCTTTAATAAGTAAGCGAAAATCAGCTTGAAGATCCACTGTACTCACCATAATTTGCTTTTTCCTTCGACCATCATTTATATATGTTAATACACGATCTGTTATTTCATTAAATAATTTCGATTAAAACATTTAATCATATCTATACAGTTTTAATTTAATAGTGATAAAAGGAAATTTTTGAAATTAAATTGAGTTTCAAAAATAATGCTTAATAAGTTATTATACACAAAAAATTAAGCATTCAAAGACAAAGCAAAAGTTTAAAAATTAAATGATGACTAATTAATAAATAAATGAAACGAACTTTTCAGATCAATAGAACCTGTATCTTTGGTAAATCGAAATTCTGGAACTTGATGTGGTAATAACACGAATGATGATGTTGCATTCGGATAACGATTAGATATTTCCGGTATTAATACACCCAAGCAAAGAGATGATATAAAATTTCGGCCACCATATTGCGAACTACCACAACTAGTTCGAACGATTGACTTATATTGTGGTGGTAATGTATTTTCATCAATCTATTATTATAAAACAAAAACAAATTAACGATGCAATTTGAATTTAAAACGAAATTTAAATTTTAATTTGAATCTAATTTGAAAATAATTTGATAAAATAAACAAAATTAGCTTAGTTTTTTTTTTCTTCTTTGTTTTTACCTCAACAGTCATACGATCGCCTTCATAAGCATGATAGAGAAGTGAGTTAAACAGATATTCCGAACCATAGAAATACAACATTCTAGATGAATCATTTCCGGTACGCATAATTGGACCATTGAACGGAGTTGGACGATTATCATTATCATATTTGATTTCACCTCAAAATTTCCTTTCACTATATCAAATTTATAATTATGAAAGTAATTTAATTATCATTAAAATCTTTCGCTTTATTCATAAAAATGAAACTCAAAATTTTCGTCAAAAATTGAGAAAAAATTTTATTGGATGAAAATTTTGAATATAATGTAAATTTTCGAAGTTTAAAGAATATCATTTCAAAGATTGAAATTATCTTTAATCATTTTCAAATTTTCCATCACAAATTTATTTGAACAAAACTCTGCAAAAAAAAAAAACTTAATTAATTTAATAATTTAGAAAAATTAAATAATAATTAAATTAATGAAGCAAATTTTAAATTTATTCAAATTTTTTTCTTTCAACAAAATTTCAACAAAATTTTTACTTTATTAGACAAAGAAATTAAATAACCTCTTTGTTGTGTTTCAAAATAATCCTCCGTAATAATTGGATCATTTATATTACGATTATCAATGTATAAGCCTTTTGTAAGACGTTGAAAAAGTTTGCTTACAATCATATTATCAGCCAAATTAACAGAATGAAAATGATCTGTTAAATTTGTAAACGCTAAACGCTGCAAAATAATAAAGCGAAATAAAAGATATTAACATTTCAGTTTCTTCGTCTTATTATTATTTTATATTTAAATTAGCACCATCGTATTATCATAATTTATAATATTGTGATATTTTTTTAATGTTTAAATTAGCATCATCGTACTATCGTAATTTATAGTATCATGGTATTTTTTTTAATATTTAAATCAGCAACATCGTATTATCGTAATTTATAATATTATGGTAAAGAAAGATGTGAGAAATTGATTATAATTAATTGAATTTCGGTATTTAATAAGTAATGAAGAAATTGAGAGAGAGAGAGAGAGGCATTTATTAAATTTTATAATTTCAAACTTAAATTTCCTCTCATCTTTTTTTTATCCAATGGAACAAATGATGAAATATTGCAAAAATATTACCTGAAATAGATACGGTGAGCTATCTTCGATAATTTTTTGCAAACTACTACAAAAAATATTCGGTATTTTTTGTCTTATTACTTCATTTATTCGTGCCTATAAATGATAAGTGATACAGAAATAAAATAAGAAAAGATTAAGTTGATATCGATCATTAATCTTAGCAATCAGTGAATTTAATAAAGTATTCCGAAAGATGATTATGACGAAAACATATTTATTGTAGTATTTAAAATGTAATATTTAAAGGTTAAAGGTTATTTTCATCTATCACTCAATTAATATCATATAGGAAAGCATTATAAAATTAAAAAAAGAATTAGTTTGAATTGGTTTATTGAATAAGCTCATTTCTTTTTGAAAGATAAGAATGAAAAGCAATTTTCGTCCACTCATTAATGAAATGATTTTTCTTTTGTTTCACTTTCTTTTAATTGAAAAAAAAAACTTTTTTGAAAACTGAAATTAAAGAAGTAAAATATTTTCATTTAAAATATATGCAAAATAGTAATCAGATATATGCCGTAATTCTATCATCTTGTGAAATTACAGGAAGAATAAATGATCAAATACCTCAATCATTTTAACGAAACCATTTAATGCACCATTAGCACTTATAGAAAAATGACTGTAATGGATGACGGTAGAACAACCAACAACCTGAAATGAAATCATAAACAGAAATCCTCGGTAAGATATAGGCAAAGTTATATGAGTTGAGGTGTGAAAAGACGAAAGTATGAAGTATGGAAAGATGGGAGGAAGAAATTAACTTCTTGTTCATACGGAATCTTAATTTTTGAAATTTAAAAAAATTATATTTCAATTACCTTCACTTCTATTAAACCATTAGCAGCTTTGCTGAATTTCGTTTGTAGTCGAACGTTCATTTGTCGTAAATCACCTGTTACGGAACCGGTTATTGGTATCAATGCTACTGTCCCAGCAAATCGGCCAGCTAAACTGAAATTGCTTCTTATTTATAAATTTTATTTTTTAGTAAGTATATTTTGTTTCAGATAGTTACAAATTTTCCAATATATATATATATATATTAATGAACAAATTGGTAGTGTGATGAATTTTACCTGAAATTGAATCCAACGAAGCTTCTTGAATTCATGAAGATTCCATAAAAATTACTACCGATTTAAAAAATTAAAATTAAATATTGGAAATGAAAAAAAAATAATTTTTACGCGATGTCCATTCGATCCATTTGGAAGATAACAAAAGATGGTGAAACAAATTCCAGTGAGGTATATTGCGGTGGCGAATACCGTAACACATTAATATTGTATAGTTGAACTACACCTGTTACACCTAAAATTTTCGCTTACGACAGTAAAAATAAAAGAATATTTTATTAATGAAGTCTAAATATTTTTCGAATAAATGTGAAGAAAAAAAAAAGGGAAAAGAGGAAATAATATATCTTTTGTTTTAATTAATTATCAATAATTTAAAAGATGAAAATAAAATTGTTTACCATGCTCAAAGAATGAATGCAACGCTTTAAATCCACTTAATCGTGGAATTTCTTCATTTAAAATTTTCACTCCAACTAGTTTGATATATTCTGCACCACGTTTTGTTAATCGAAATTTTACTGCTGGCCAACCTGAATTTTCATTTGATAAATTTGACGGATTACAAAAAAAAAGAGAAGAAATAGTAAAATCCATTAAAGAATAGAAGAAAGGTTGATTTTGTTGAAAAAAAGGAGGTCAAGTTTTGAAATGATTCAGCGACAAAAAGAAATGAATCATAATTGTTCACTTTTGTTTTAAATTCATTAGTAAAAAATTATGCTTTATTTTTTTTAATCCATTTCATTAATTCTTTGCTATTAGGTAATTTCAGGTTAAAAATTTGTTAATTTTGCAAAATCAAAAAGAAATTGAAAAAGAAGAATTTTTTGAAAAATGGAAAAATGAGTTGTTGCAGGAAAAAGTTTAATATTAATTGCAATATTTTCAATTTTACATTTTCTAATCTTTGGCAATTTTATAATATTTATAGAAACTAGTTAATTACTGATACAAATTTTATTATTAAAATTAAAGAAAAATTAATTTACCAATGAAATAAATATATCATATGAAAAAGACAAAGAGAAATTAACTTTTCAAAATATAACAACAAAATTTAACAATAATATTAAATTTGATCAGAAATCATTTTACAACATATCTTCCGGATATTTTTCTTTTTCTAACATAAATAAATACTATCATAGAACAGAAGAAAATTAACGAAATTTTAGGTAGATTTTAATTTTTCAGGAAAAAAAATATTCCACAAAATCACCTGGTGCATTATTCCATTTTGCTGGCTTTTCGAAGACAATACGACCCTCTGCTATTAATAAAAGTAGAAATCCTATTAGCTGAAGGATTAATGACGACTGATAAATCATACGGAAAATGATCCTGTTTTTCCGGATTTTCGAATTTGAATAATAATCATGCAAATGATTACAAATTACCAATTGAACGTATATCTTTTTGATAATTACCTTTAATGGATATTTTTTATTTCTTTATTTCCTTTTTTATTTTTGTTTAAAAAAATTGAATTAAAAAAGGACAGAAGGAGGGAAAGGTTAATGAGAGAAAGAGGGAGGGAGAGAGAGAGAAAAAAAAAAGGTGGAATAGAATGAGTTGAGTGGTTGGTTAACTCTTTGATGATGTAGCGATAAATACTGACCAAGGTATGAGAAGTTTTGCCTACCAAACATGATGATGATCATTCATTGTCGCATTGTCATCGTTATTATCTTCTATCGTTGTTATCCTGGTATCGAGTCATTTCACCTTCAGTAATTTTGCTGATGACAATAATGGTGATGATCATCATGGTCTCCGAAAACTTTCCGAACATTATAAAGATCACCGCTACTTGTTTTCCTGTTGTGTCAAAATGTTCCGCTATCCCATTTATACAAACCCACTTGTTCATCTTTTCTAAACGAGAACAAATTTTGAAAAGGATTTTGGATTCCTTATATGCCATAGTGTGAATTATCGATGAATTATGATGCTCAATAAAATGATTTAAGTTATAGCCCCTATTATCATTGTTATCATTATTATTATTATTATTACTGTTATTATTAATTATTATTATTGTTATTATTATTATTATTAATTATTATGAATATTTCGACGATATCTTTCGTCATTTTATAACATAATTCTGAATGAATTGAAAATTATTATTATTAAATATATTATATGTTAAAAATAATTACAAAGGAAATATGAATTGTGATATCTTGATCTTATTATCAACACATGGATACACATCATTACGTCATACTAATTTACATACCCATAAATAAATTCTATTGATTTCATTTATGATCTTTTCAAATTAACTTTATCCATATTAATCACAATATTGCAAAAAGAAATGATAAGATTAATTTTCTAAAATTTAACCGATGAGCTATTTTATCGGATAATTTTAACCTGATTGATGATTAATCAATGATTTTGTTGATCAGTGATCAATAATATGAATTTTTGCTGTTTTATTCCAATTCTTCTTCTAGCCCACATTCTTCACTCTCTCTCTATCCTTTTCTATTTCTTCCTTATCATATCAGACAATGATAATGATGCAGTAAAATGATTGAAGAGATTATTGAATAAGTTTGTCACATTGAACGAAATCAAATAAATGATATACAGAATTCAAATTTTCTTTTCTTTCTGCAACAAGTTCCGGTCAAATTAAATCCAAATTTCAAGGACTAAAAAAAAAGGATTTGATAAAAAAAGAATGGGTAAGAAAAAAAATGGAAAAATATAATTGTTTGAAAAATTAGTAAATTTTAAACTTCTTTTAATATTTGTCATGCATATATGTATGAGTGTGTGTGTGTCTGTGTGTGTGTGTGTATGTCTGTGTGTGTTGTTAACAATAATTAATTGATTCTATAAATTAACTTTTAGCAAAAAATTTACACTATTTTTAAAAAGTGAAAGTTAAGAGAGAAGGAGAAGAGATTAAGAGAGAGAGAGAGAGAGAAAGAGAGAGAGAGAAGAGGAACAGATAGAATGCATTGAGATGATTAAGAATTTTTCCAACAAATAACAACAACAGTCGTAAAAATTATTTTATTTTATATTTATATATATATATATATGTGTGTGTGCCTGTATTATACGTGTTATAATTATAATGACGGGATTAAAAGGAAGGAAAAGGAAAAGAAAGGAAAGGAAAATGATGGATTAATTAACCGGACAAACTTGTCCAATAAATCTGTATTATAAAATGAATTTCAAAAATTTAAAAATGAATTTACCTGACCTCTTATGGATTTAAAATAGACATTTCGTCTGAAAGAATGAAAGTGTGGAAGGTAAGAGAAAAAAATGATAAAATTTTTTCCACAAAAAGCGTCATTTGCTGTTAGGATGAATATGTCGTCGTTCATTTTCTTCATCTTTTCATCATCAGCCTATTCATTTCATTTCATTTCAACAAATTTTAAAATTTGTAAAAGAGAAAAAAGTGAGAGAGAGAGAGAGAGGAAGAGAGAGGAAGAGAGAGAAAAAAAAAAGGGAAACGGAAGAATTACAAGTTTATAACCGATCTTGCTTTTAAGAAAATCTATATCCGACATTTGAGCAGTTGCTTTTTCTTATCATTGTTACGTTTAAAAATTAAATAAACGATATTTATATGAATTGTTTATTTATTCATTTATAAATTATTTTGATAAGAAATTTTCTTTTTCCTGTAGTAATTAATTAATTTGGTATTAATTTATAAATTAATTCAATATATGCTTTAATTTTATATAATTTTTATTGATGTATTTTTCTCCTATTTTATTCATATAATTTATTACTGATAACAATATCATAGTAATGAATGAATTAAATCATTATATGATAATGACAATTTATTTCGATCACTAATAATTATCATATTTTTTTTATATATTTAGAAGATAAAATCTTTGTCATATTATCATATTATCATATTTAGAAGATAAAATTTTTGTTATAGGACAGAAAATGATATGATAATTATTAGTATTTGAATAATTCTGGTTTACTGATAATTTAATTCATTCATTCGATTTATTGATATTACAGTTACGGTATTAAATTTAATTTACAAATAAAAATTTTCATAAAATGTTGAAATTATATATCATTTAAATTGTGATAAGATACAGATAGCACTGATTTTACTACTGCTTTAATCTGTGATCATTAATATCGTGTGAATTTCAAAAAGCAATTAGCAAAATTTAACAAATTTTATTCAATCGATAAAAAACTCTAACTTATTCAATTAGTAATTTTAAATTCTCTTTTTCAAAAAATTTTATTTCAATTCGGCAAAGAAAAATCGTATGCAAAAAATTATAACATTTGTTCTTACGTTTTGTTCAGATCTCTAAATTTTCAGGTGAAATTTTTTTTTTTTTTGAAAATTTAAATATCTATAATTTTCTTTTTCACTAAAATAATAATAATTCATTTTTAAATGGAAATTTTTTCTATTCAAAGATAAATATTTGATTATAATATTAATTATAAGCATATAGATTATAATATTAATTATAAGCATATAGATTATAATATTAATTATAAGCACATATATATAATATATATGATACATTAATCTATATGCTATGTTGCAAAAGTGTAACAAATATATTCGAAATGAAGAATTTCATTTAAATGTTATTAATTTAAATTTTAAACAAATTAAATAAATTGTTGAAAAATGTAAACATTCCTGATAATGCGAAAATGAAATAAAAAATTTTAACTTTGATAAAATTTGATGTAACTTTTATTTAGATCCTTCTACTTGTTACGCTAAACTTTTACTAATCAGACATTTCAATTATCCATCAAATAAATATCATCTAATCTTATTTGATACCATATTATCATATCCAAAATGCAATCAACGACATTCAGGTTAGTTTCATTCTTATTACTATTTTTTCAAATATCCCCTCCTATTATTGAAAGAATGAATTTATCTAAAATAGTGCTTCACATCAATTTATCTGTTTTCCGTTTTCTTTGTTTAGTATCGAATTTCCAATCCATTTTTTTTTGATAAAGTAAAGATAAAAGATGAAAACTTCAAAATCTATCTGTCTACAACGATCAGGTACCATATGATATGTTAACTAAAAGGAGGACAACTGTCTTAAATTATAGCACATTAGCGCTTCATCTTACTTTTTTAGTTGAAATGATTTAAAAAAATGAAAATGAAAGAAAAAATTTTTGAAAGAAAAAGTAAAATTTCATCTTTTTTGTTTTCTTCTATTATTGAAATTATTGAATTAATTAGTAATTCGAAAAAAAATTTCTACCCAATTTTACAGATTCCTTGAAGTGCCAGCAGAATATCGCTTATCATCGAATGATTTCGAAACAAATGTCTGGATAACGGATCCAGATGTTGAATTTCGTTGTGCAACAGTTCTTGAGGAACAAAATGATAATGTTACTGTTAGTTTTCGCGATGAAAGTGGTCATTTCAAAAAGGTTAATGTTTGCTTAAATTTTATTAATTAAAAATTTTTTTTATAATTTTTAATTATGCAAATTTTTTTTTGTGATGAAATTTTAAAAGTTTAAATAAAAAATTTTTAGCGTATTATATCAAAATCGGAGGTGAAATTACCAAGTGTATCATATTTTGTGGAAGATATGTGTAATTTAAGTGAATTAAATGATGCATCTGTTCTTGAAGCCGTTCGTTCCCGATATCAAGCGCAACTTATTCATGTTTCTTTATTTTTCCTGATATTTCTATCTTTCAGATCAATTAATGTTATCAATTAAAATGTTGAAAAGATCAAAAGTTGATAAAAAGCTTGCTTTATTTATCAATGAAAAAAAATGATAAACCATTCAATCTCTTCTTTCCAGTCAATCTATTACATAAATATATTTATTTTCACACCTTTTTTTTTTATCTTGATTGATTATCAATTTTACTGATAAAAATTTTGAATAATTTTTTAGACTTATTCGGGTCTTTTTTGTCTTGTTGTTAATCCGTGGAAGAATATACCAATTTATACGAAAGAAATAATGGAAGCATATATGCGTACCATTGATAAGAATTGTAATTTACCACCTCATATATATGCTGTTGCGCAAGCTGCTTATGATAGTCTACTAAGTGGTAAAAATCAATCTATTTTAATAACGTAAGTTTCTTAATTTCAATTATAATTATAACACTCTATTTGTTATTTAGGATAACATTATATTTATTCTCATTTATAGAAGTTCAGTTAATTAAGGATAAATAAATAATTTATTCATTTTTTTGAAATCTATCATTAAATCTTTCTTATCAGAGCAATAATCAATTTCAAACAAATCGATGATATCATTTTTATCATTCTAAAATCATACTACAAATTTATTCCTAGTTGAAAATGGTTTTCAAATTTTTGCTGAACTTTTTTTTAATGAAGAAACATTGGAAATAATTGAGTTTTGAATTAATCAATATAATTGGTAAATTTGAAAGTCACTCGATTTGAATTTAATTTTGCGATTGCAAATTTTTGGCTTTTAAATGATTAATTGTAAGATTAATTAGGTAGATTTGAATTTTAATTCCTACAGGTATCCTCAAGAAACTGGCGAAAAAAGTTAAAATTAAAAAATACGATAACCTTTAATGAAATTGAATGGGAAATTTAATTACACGAACACTACTCAATTTAAGGTAATCAAATTTTAGGGGTGAAAGTGGAGCAGGTAAAACTGTAAATACAAAACGGATTATTGAATATTTGGGAGTAGTGTCCGAGTATCGGGATGGATTTGAGATATCTGATGGTATTGATAAACGACTTACTGCTGCTGGAACTGTCATTGAAGCATTTGCTAATGCATCAACAATTCATAACAGTAACAGCTCTCGATTGGTATTTACATCATTTTTCAATTTGGAAAATTGTAATGAAGCAAATACACATTTATTCATCAAATGAAGATTATTTAAATTTTGAAAATAAAAAAATTCCGAAATTTAGAAATGCTTAGTTTGGTAAAATAGAGGTAGCACTCATAAAATGTTAAATCTTACAACTTTTCATGATGAATCATCCATCCTAAGTTCTAAGTTCTAAGTTGCTTACAGGGAAAATTTATTCGTATGGATTATGGTGATGATATGATAATGAAAGGAGCTCAGATTCAAACATGTACATTATTTCCTAACCTTTTTTTCTTTCATAATTTTTGATAATATTTATTTAGTTATGAATTACAAATGAACTCGTAACCTTTGACCATACTCTAAAACTTTTATCTTTGATTTTTTATATGTTGAAAATTCAAAAAAATTTAAGCTTATCATTTTTTTTTTCTTTATAGATTTACTTGAAAAATCACGTGTTGTAAAGCAAAATAACGATGATCGGAATTTTCATATTTTTTATCAATTATTATCAGATGGTTTTGATAAAGATTTACTTTATTCATTTGGTCTTGGACAAAGCGCTAGTGCATACAAATTTTTAAACCAAGGTGGCAAAATTACGGATCCGGAAATTGATGATGCTCAAGGTGCTATTGATACATTGGTATGTAGTGATATAATATAATAATTATAATATTTACTTTGGGATGTTTTATTCTTGCTTATTAACACTTTTATGGTTTATGTGATTTTTTTTGTTTCCTCAAATTTGTATATTTTTGATGAAATATTAAAATATTTTAAAAGTTAGCCATAAAGAAAAAATTTTGAAACAAATTAATATTTTTTAATTATAGCGTGCAATGGATACTATCAAATTTACCAAGCATGAAATAACGGAAATTTTTGAAGTAGTAGCCGCTTGTATCCTTCTTGGTGAAATTAAATTTAGCGAAAGAAGTGGTCTTGATATTACATATGTTGATGGTTCTAAAGGTTATTTAATAATTCACATGCATCTTTTCTATTACATCAGCGCAACTTTGTCGTATTTATTGCTGTTATTGTTATTTATTAATTATTATTGATTGTTATTATTATCGTTATTTATTATTAATTATTATTATTAATTATTATTAGTATTATTATTTTTATTATTATTATTATTATTATTATTATTACTACTACTACTATTAATTTCTGATCTTTTTACATGAAAATTATTCCATTTTATACTTATTTAAATTTTTATCCATCCAAAATACGATGGATGATACGCAGGAAGTAAGATTATTGCAGAAGTTGAAGCTGCATGTCGTATTCTTGGTGTCAAAACCAGCACCCTTATTGATGCTATAACTCAACCGTCAATAAAAGTAAACGATGTAGTAATCCGGAAAAGTCAAAATCTTGCAAAGGTTTTATAATTTGCAATAATTGCTAATTTTTACACCTTTTTAAGGAAAAACAAAATTTCTTAGTTGTTTTACTTTCTAAATGAATTCAATTGATTGACATGAACAGATTTTATTTTTTAGTTGAAACTATTGAAAGTTTTTAATTCCATAATAAATTGATATTATATTACCTCTTTTACTTTCCTGAATTTAACAGTTGAAATTCAAAAAATCATAATATCATTATTTTCCAGACTTTAAGCTCATTATCGGGTTTATGTAAAAGTATCTACGAGCGCCTCTTCAATTGGATCCTATCACGATGCAATTCAGCACTGAGTGAAACATTTCATCGTAAGCGATTCTATTAGGCGAGTACAGAAAATCTTTAATGAAAAAAAAATCCGGATATTTATATCCGGAAATATCGGAGAATTGGAGAAATTTGAAATAAAAGAGGAAAAAAAAAACAAAATAATAGATGCCGGTATTTTTTCAAATTCTTTTATATCTTTTGTAATTCATATCATTAAATTATTACTGTACAATAATTGTTCAGCAAGTAAGTCAACACGAACTTATTATATCGGTGTGCTTGATATTGCTGGTTTTGAAATCACGAAAGTAAGTGTTTTATCACTTCATTTCATTAATTATCAAATCTCTCCTATTTTTTCAAAAACCGCATCAAATTGCTTTCAATTTCTAAAATTTTAAAATCAACTAAATTTTACTGTCAAAATTTGATAAGTGTAAAATTATATCATTATCATAATAGTACACAATTTTTTTTTATTCCACATAACTCTTTTTGTTCTTAAGTGATAATGATTATCAAATTTCAAATTAAAAAAAGATTAATTAATTAATTTGGTATGATGATTAAAATTTCAGCATAGCATGCATTTTAATATTTAAATTACTGAATATATCAGCATATAGCTTTTCCTGGAAGGCATTTATGATCTCCAAATTTTTAATCGATCGTTTAATCTTGAATAGTTCTAAATTTGAAGTTATTCTTTAATTCATTTTAAAGTGTTAAAAATATCGTACCTTTTAGATTAATAGTTTCGAACAATTCTGCATCAATTATACGAATGAGAAATTACAACAATTCTTCAATGATTTCATGTTTATACGTGAACAACAAGAATATTTAAATGAAGGAATTAAATGGCAATATGTTGATTATGGTACTGATATGCAAAATACCATAGAATTCATTGAAAAGGTTATTTATTCTGTTATTGAAATATTTGATACGGTATATTTAATACAGTTATATCTTTAATATAATTATTTCAATTTGTATAATGTTTCATTTATACGGTTATTCCAATTTACATAATATTTAATACGGTTATCACAAATTGTATAATTAATTTCACGATATAATCATTCTTCACATTCATTTTTTTTTCTTCAATTTACATAATTTACAGCTTGTGAAATTTCTCTCTTATCAGCCTATTCAAAATATCTTCTTATTTAATCATTTTGTGCACAATATTGATAACACTAATCATTGTGATAATTTCCTGATATTTTATAAACTTATATCAATTGGTATAAAATTAATTAATTCTTTTTTGATAATAAAATGAATCAACATAATTTTAGCCGTTAGGATTACTGTCATTGTTACAAGAGGAATGCCTTGTACCAAATGGTAATGATCAATCGTTACTTGAAAAACTTTTCGCAGCAAATTCCAACAATTCTGTCTTCATTCGTTCAAGACAATCAGCAAGGTATGCTAAAATTAATGTAACCTTTCTTTTTTTGAAGGGATGAAATTTTGAAGATTTTCATATTTGAAATTTCTCAATTTTTTCTAAGTTTCGATTTTTGGGTTTTTTTAAAGTATTCAAATATTTTCGTTATAGACATACCGCAATATCACATTTTTCAATCGCTCATTATGCTGGTAATGTAGCATACAATATAAATGGTTGGGTTGAGAAGAATAAAGATGTGGTTGAAAGGAATGGATTGGAAGTACTTGCTTCCAGTACCAAACCACTTCTACAAACTCTTTTCCCTTTATGTATGTTATTAGTTATAAATTATATTTGGAATAAATTAAAGAAATTTCAAAATTTTAAATGAAAAAATTTATTTAGCTAAAAAGATGAAGATATAAATCAAATTTAAAAATTACTTTTTAGTTTTTAATTTTCTACAATTTCTCATTAAACTCCCTTTCATCGATGATTTTACTATTATTATTTAGATTTTATGAATCGTAGGTTTTGTTAGTTTATTTAGTAGTTCATATGGATTAAAGGTTAGATTGCTATTTCCGATCGAAATATCAAATAAACTTCAAACTAATCCTGTGATTTCACTATAAATTATTAATAGATTTCTATGAATTATAGTTCTTTTACAAATTTCAACGAACTTTTAAATTTAATTTAATTTTGAAATATTCATTTCTATTTTTTTTATATTAAAAATATATACTTAATCATAGAAGATTTTTAAAATTACAGTAGAAGAAGAGAAATCACGATCCAAACGTCAATCAATGTCATCAAATACCGTGTCGTATTTGCATAAGGTAAGATAGTAAACTTCATTACAACAGTGAAATCTAGCTTTTTTTTTGGATTGATATTTTAAGAATCAATCAATAATGTATCACAAAGAAATGAAATAAGTTTTCAGGAACAATTGTTAAATTTACTAGAAACACTTAATTCAACAATGGCACATTTCATTCGTTGCATAGCACCGAATAAGACAAGATTACCAGGTGTTATTGATCCACGTCTTGTACTCCAACAACTAAGGTACCTATCATAGAATATCATAAAATTATCGAATTGATGGGATTCGTTATAAGATATTTACTTTTGTATCTTAGAAGATTTACTATTTTAATGATGATGTTGAATATTATAAAAATCTATCAGAATCTTCGACCAATCATGATTTTGATGATGATGTTGAGTATTTGTAAAGTAAGCTGAATCATGGCGAAATTATTGTATTTGTAGAATTTGTTGAACTTATCAATTTCAGATGTAATGGTGTATTGGAAGGAATCAGAATATGTCGTCAAGGATATCCCAATCGGATGCTATTTGATGAATTTATTGAAAGGTATCGCATTTTGGTGTCAAATGTCGAACTTGGATTTGGACGAATTGCTGTTCAACGTTTTTGTGATATTATCAATCTCGATCCAGCATGTATACAAATTGGAAAAACAAAAGTTTACTGTAAAATTGGCGTAATTTCAGACGTGTGTTTTTTTTTTTGTTTTGGTAAAATTAAACTTAAACATTTATTTCTAAATTTTCGATATTAAATTAGTAGTTGTCATAAAATATTAATTACAAATATTTCAGTTAGAAAATCGTCGTAAAAATTATTTAAATTCATTAATGTGTGGAATACAAGCAACAATACGATGGTATTTGGAACAACAACGTTTTGAACAATTACTTCGGAATAGGTATTTTATGAATTAGAAAATTCTTTTTGTTTTTGAAAATATTTTAAAGTTTGTTTAGTAATTACTTCTACCTTCATTAACAACAATTTTACAGTTATTTCACAAATTCAAATAAATTCATTTTTCAGAGAAAGTATTTTAATCATTCAAGAAAACATTCGTTGTTTCACTGAAACTTCCAAATGGAGTTGGTATCGATTGTTATTGTTAGTTAAAGAACTTATACCATTAAATAAGGATAAAGTAAGATTGGAAGAATTATTGAAAACAAATGATGAGCTAACAGAGGTATGTATGATCGATATTATATTTTATTAATAACAACTAAATGTCAATTTCATTTGATAAACTTTTTGGAAAATTAAATTTGAATTGTTACTTTTGAGTTTAATAATTTATTTAAGAAATTAAATGATATATTACTATTCTTGAACTGATATATTACTGTAATATAATAATAACTATGTATTTTATTATAATCTTTTAATTTATGATATATTACTATTCTTGAGCTGACATATTACTGTAATATAATAATAATAACTATGTATCTTATTATAATCATTTAATTTATGATATATTACTATTCCTGAACTGATATATTACTGTAATATAACAATAAATAACTATGTATTTTATTATAATCTTCTAATTTATATATTACTATTCTTGAATTGATATATTACTGTAATATAATAATAACTATATATTTTATTATAACCATTTTAATTTAATGATGAATAATTTTATTTTAATTTAGGAATTGAGAAATTTGCAAGGTAATTATGAAGAGATTCAAAAGCTATTAGACGAAGCTAATAGTAAAATCAAAAGTGTATGTTTTTTTCACTCAAATATTGTTTATTTGTTTATTTTTTAAATTAAAATTAATGTTCAAATTTTTCAAAAAATATTATCAAACATTTTACAGTGTAATAAATTAAAAATGAATTAAAATTTCAAATAATTTTTTGTTTTTCCAATTTTTCGCTTTTAGCTTGAAAATGAAAAAGAATCGCATATTTGGCAGAATACTGAAATGAAGGAAGAATTAATACGACATGAAGAACTTATGGAAATGATGGAGAAAAGATTTGATGAACAACATGCTAAAGTTATGGTAAAGCAAAAATTTTAAATTCAATTTATATAATTAATTCGTTTTATCTATTAATTGCTAATCTAGAAGTTTATCAATAACACTTGTGAGATTTATGATAATAACGAAAACATTTGGTTCCTTGAATTTTATTGATCAAAAAATGCTATCATTAAAATTTCTCCAATACAGTATTATCTTCTATCTCATTTTTAGCTGTAATGAAGGAAAGTAAAAAATGAATTTATATAAAACAATAAAAAAAAAATGTTATCATTTAATTGGAATAATTATTATTTGTTTTGGAAAAAAGTTAAGAATTTCTCACCTTTTCTTTTTTGGTTTATTCTCATTTCTATTCCCTAATTATTACCTGTATAGATATCAAAAACAAAAAACGATCATTTCTAAATATTTAAATGAAATAAATTTTTAATTATTTTTTTCAGGTAAAATAAAAATCAACAACAAAAAAAAAAGTAAAATTTATAATTTACTACATAGTTGCAGATATTGATCATTTTACAGAAAATACACAGTTGTTTGCAAGAGAATGAAAAGAAGATTGAAGTAATTGAAAGTGAAAAGAAGAATTTGGAGAATCAGTTGTTCAAGGTATGAATATAATTGAAGTATTATGTAGTAATGATCGATGATAATGATCATTAATCATTTCATTTTGCAACTTTTTAACAAAACTAATTTAAATGAAAATTGCTTGAAAAATTGGTAAAAGAAAGAATAGAAAAAGTTTTGGTTTAAAGTAGCAAAAGTTTTGTTTGATTATTTGAACGGTGAAGATTTAGTGTTAGGAATTTCTCTTCTTTTTGTTGAAATTTCAATTTTCTTTTTTTCTTTTGCCAATGTACTCTTAGGAAAGAGAATGAAATTTTCCAATGGTTTTATTTAATTATTTTTAGTTTAAAAATTCTCATAGAGTAAATTGAAATGTGACGTTTACTTTTAGCATCATAAATTATTCGTTTATAAAACAATAATTAACATAAATAAAGCTTTAATGTATTATCAGAATTTTGTTGTTACAGTAAGTTTCTTTTTTTTTATGATCGATAATTTTAAAAAATCAACAAAAAATGAAATCATATTTTTTTTGTAGAAATTAAAAATTAAAAAAAAATCTAATGATAAATTAATTTAAATGATTGATTAATTGATTGATTGATCGATTGATCGATTGATTGATTGAGAAATTATGAAAAATCTTTTTTTTTTTAATAAAAAGCTTTTAAAACATATTTCCGGAATTAAAATACAACAATATGAATAGCTTCTTAAACGATTCAGGATTACAAGAAAAGAATTAAATCAAAAAGAAAATGTCTACTTCGAATTATTGATTAATATAATATCAATCAATGATAATTTATAGTATAAACATAATTGTGAACAAGAATATGAACTTCGACAAAAAATCGAGAATGATTTGGAAATGTGTGAGAGAGCAAAAAAAGAAGTAGAATTAAAAATGGAATTAATGAGTAAGGAACGAAACAAAGAATCGACTACAATGCAAGAGTATGCTTGAAATAAATTTTTTTATATTCTTAAATAATGTTATGTAATAGTTGCCAGCCAGCTATGATTGAATGAATGAAATGGTACTTAATATTCACATATTCTATTAATCAATTCTATAGCAAAACATTATTACGAAGCTGGCTGTGTGTTCCTTTTTTTAACATGTGAAGTATAATTTCAAGAAGCATTTTAAACTAATGTACTTTTAAATTGAAATTTTTGAAATATAATTTGTTAAAGTATCCAACAACAATCGACAATCGTTATTTGCTTTGTAGAAAAAGGGAAAAAAACCAAAGGATTTTTTTCTACTTCACTAAATTTTACTTCGAAACGGATACATAAAGTGCAAATATATATATATATATATATATATATATAGTACTGTTTTTTATATGAATGAAAAATTGCTGATATGTCGGATATGAAATGGATATGAAATCGGATACTGATATGAAATGATATGTCATCGGAAGTTGAAATATTTCTTTATCTCTTGGTAATCCAGCAAAAAAATCAATATTAGAAGATAATTCCAAATAAATTGAAACCAAAAGGAAAAGCTTAAATCAGTTTTATAAGTAATAAAAGCATTTTATTTCGTATCATGAAAATTTCAGGTTAAAGGAACAAGTGAAAAAATTAACCGAACATAATAATCAACAAGCGGATATAATTAAAGATTTGCAACAGTATGTATTAATAGGAGATAAGAATGATAGGATAGGTTAAAAGATTGGTTAATTTTTCTAATACTGGAATGATAAGGAATAATAATGAAGAAAAGAAAATAAAGATTCGAATGGTAGTCTCGGAACAT
>CAKAEH010001626.1:0-41466 GCA_916381525.1 Cercopithifilaria johnstoni | reverse complement strand
TATGAACATTAAGGTGACACAATCATTTCAACATACGACTCTAAAAACTGCACCAAACGGTAAAATGGATACATACCTATGGCTCAATTTATATGGTTCCCGATTTGGTTTCCACTCTGTTCTACTGTCACAATAAAAACATTTTGTTTGCTCTTCTAAATGTGATACAATACAATAACGTTGTCGACCATGTAAACCACATGTTGATGTCGCACTAAGACTTTTCTTTCGTCCAATTAGAAGATTACCAGTTGCAGGATAACATGATCGTTCATTACAAATATCTTCTTCTGGTGGTTCTGAAAAAACAAATTAAAACAATTCCTATTATCAATTTAACATCAAATCATCTATAAAAAAAAGATCATGAAATAAAAAGTTATAATTTTTTGGAGTTAAAGTAATTTATCGTTTTTGTTATTAGCTATATCATTCATTACTTTTCATAAGTTAAATTCATTTTTTAAAGTAATTAAATCATTTCGTTTCTTAATAATTTGTAGATATCAATAGATGAAAAAGAAAAACTTAAAATCTGAAAAAATTTTAATTTTTCTTTAATTTCAAATTTCATTATTTAAAATATTTTAATCCAAATGAAAAGACAAGGAAAAGCTAAAGAAAAAAAGAGAAACGGGAAAATAGCAACTAAAACAAACATACCATGTTCAATTGATGATGTAAAAAGGTAACAGAGCAACAATATGCATTGTGCTACAGAATGAGAAGGGCGCATACCAAAGTGATCAAATGGAAGCCCCCTAAAATATTAGAATATTAGAAATAAATTTAAATATAAAAATTGAATATTATTGTAACATATAATAATTTAACATATAACTTCGAAGCACAAAATAAAAATCTTAACCTTTACATAACAAATTCAAGAATTTCCCTAAAAACAATAGTTTAAATTCAGATAAAAGAAAAAGTACAACAATGATATTACATCTAATGTTATTTAATGTGATTGAAAAAGCAACAAAAAAAAAAAGGTCAATTAAATTAAGCTAATTAACAATTAAAAAAAATTGCAAAAAAAAAGTTAGTGAAAATTAAAATGAATTATTGCAAGTGAAAATATTCAGCAATTTATCATTTTAATCAATGAAATCTTAATTAATTTAACTTCAACGAAAACAAAAATGGGTAATATAATTTATTTTAATTACATATAATTTATTTTAATTATATATTTAATTCGTGCATATTTTCACATAATATATAACATTGAATCATTGAATGTTATCAAAAAAAAATTTTTTGAAGAAATACGAGAAAGAGACGATTGAAAGTAACAGTACTACAACAATGAGGAAGTAAATAACTATCATCTGTGAAACAACTGTATCATATATCATTGAGGAGAAGGTATGGGTATGAAAATTTTCGATGACAACATGAAGAAGAGAGCAATCTATTTGATATGACTATATGAAATTAATGATATTATCTTTTCTATCATTAATATTACTATTATTACTTAATTAGAAATAATTAAAAGAAAAGAAAAATCATTTAAAAAAAAAAAAGTTTTAAAAACTTAAATTATTTCTTCTTTCAATATCCTAAATGAAACAGTTGACAGCTTTTAGGGCCACATAACGATACAACTGATAAACATTGAAACCAAAATTTTGATGGGATGGATTATAGCATTTTGTTACGATAACTTTCCCTCCTATTTCTACCTCTCTTTTCCTCTTTCTCTTCTTCTCTCTTTCTCTCCCTATCTTTTACCTCCCTCTCCTCCTTCTCTCTCTCTCTCTCTACATATATATATATTCATATATTCATATATATATATATAAATATATAAATCAATCATCAAATCATAATGTTAAATTTAAAGTTTAAAATTTTCTCCTTTTTTTTCCCATTTCTTTCTCAAGAGGGAGAGAGAGAGAGAGAGAAATTATAAAGTTTGAAAAAGAAGCGAAAAAAACTGAAGAGATACCGATATAATAATGTAACGGGAAAAAAAGGGGAAAAAAAGGCGAGGAAAGTCTTCTACAATCAAATAAACATATCATGTGTAAATATATATATACGTGTGTGTGTGTGTGTGTGTGTGTGTGTGTGTGTGTGTGTGTGTGTGTGTGTGTACGTGTGTGTGTGTGTGTCTGTCTGTACACAAGTATTTTTTTGTCATATATATATTTGAACAGCTATCATTTTTCAAATTTGTATATGATTACAGGCAATTGTAAATAACATAAACATAAACATAAACATTGAAATACATTTTACCAATACGATTGCAAAAGAAAAAAACGAATAAACTGTGGACGATAAATTTTATCATCAATATGAAAAATTAAATTTGGAACTCATTTACTAAATTATACTTATTTATTTAATTTCTATTTCTCATTTCTGCTATCTGTTGCAGTTTCGACGAATTTCTTCATCTCTTTAAATGAAAATTTGAACTAAATTTGGAACTCATTTACTGAATTATACTTATTTACTTAATTTCTGTTTCTCATTTCTGCTCTTTTACTTATCATTATATGACTACAAAAAAGACAAATTACTTTCCCACAATGTTGCAGTTTCGACAAATTTCTTCATCTCTTTAAATGAAAATTTGACATTGTAGGAGATAGAAAAGAACTTTCCCTTAGGGATAAATAAGAAAAGCTAAAATAAGTGGAAAGGAAAAAAAAAGGCTTTTCTTGAAATTATCTTCAAAAATATATCGTAGTATGCCTAAAATATGAAATGACAAATGAGTTAGTGCTTTATTTAACCGTAAGCTAAAAGTATTAACACTGTTTTTCCCGATATTTATCACCGTAAGCTAAAAATATTGCATTGTTTTTCCCGATATCTACCAGGAAAAGAAGATCGTTCAACAAATTAAAAATGGATTTGTGTATGAATTTTTTGGAAATAGACATAAAATTCTTAACAACGCTTTAAATTTAATTAAAATTAATACAATGTTATTCATTTTGATGCAATTTTGGTTGGAAGAAAAGAAAATAAATATTTAAATAAATTAATTAAACAAATTTTATTTCGAGAAATAGCAGTGATTCGATTAAAAGAGAATATATCATTAATGAAGCAAAATAAAATGATTCAAAAATTGCGTAAAAATTGCTTCAAATGGTATTTTGCAGTTAATTAGCAATTAGTAATTTGTAAATTGTAATAAGTAATTAGTAATAAGTTAATTTTTTTGTAGTTAATTAATGTGATTAAATTAATTCATAGTTAATAATGTTAATTGTAAATGATTGAATAATGATAGGAATAGCGATGATAAGCTTTGATCAATGTCAAATAATTGTATAATAATGTTTATCGCATCTGAAGATAATATGTTTTCTTTCAAGAAAATAACAGATAAATTCAGAATAGTATATAATTTAAATGTTGGTATAATTAAATATAAATAAATCTTAAAAATGTTTACAGCTCTTAAAAAAAAAATGATATTCTTAAAAATGTTTACAGTTTGAAATCTTCCAATCGTTACGCTTTTTACATATGTATATATAGTTATGAAAAAATGCAAACGAAATAAAATTTGAGGAAGTCTGTAACTAACGGATCAATTGCGAATGAACATTAGGAAATCTGGAAAATCTGCGATAAATTAATTGAGGAAAATTTGCAATTAATTAATTCGCTTTGATGGTGGTTACAGCAGAGTGTACAGAAAATGGATTGCTATTCTGTTGCTCTATCTTGCGCTAATAAGTTGTTCTTAACAACGTAGAAAATAGACAGGGGGTAATATATCACAGCCGCACCCTGTTTTCGCTCATACCATCAGATAATACTGACAGTAAATACTTTTAACATTTTCAAATTAAAATTTATTTTCGGTTTCTTTGAAACCTTTTATATATATACAACCTTCTCAGTTAAGATTGTTTTCTGAGAAAATGCATACACGGACTTTTTCAGGTAAACGCAATTTGACGAGGTAATTTTCGGGGAATGTTATGCTCGATGATAATTTCGGATAAATGAAACGAAGAATTGATGAATCAGATATGATAACGAAGGTTGCAAATTAATAGAATAGGTGAACAGAAGCTGTAATTATGTAGATATAAATATAAAAGAGAAAAAATAAATATATCCATCTGCCTGTCTATTTATCTACCTTAGAAATTTAAATAATCCAATCAATGACACTTTTCAAGTATCGTTAATTGGATTATTTGAATTTCATAATATCTCATAGAAATGGGCACGAATGACATATTTCATTCAAATAGATGTTAACATTGCTGGCATAATTGTTATTTCAATTTCCATTGCTATTGTCGATGTAACGTTACGTGAGATATAACTTGAAAGACGGAAAGAAATGAGCAAACCGGAAATTGCCAATGGGCAGATTATTTGAAAGTTTTCTTCGCTATTGATTTAGATCGTACAAATTCATGCAAAATTTACTACCTTACAATAATACTTCTAGTTTTTGATTCCGTCATAAGCAAATTATTCAAGGAAACCTGATTAGAAATATTATGGTTTGTTTTCCTATTCTGATTTTTCCGTTTTCTGAATCAATTTTAGAAGAAGAAGAATGAGAACAAATTTTTTGTTTCAATAACTGTATTAAGTGAAAAATTCGTGTAAAGTAAATTACACGAATTTTTCATTTAATATAATTTATAAAGAAAAACTTTTGAAATGACGTAGATAACGTATATAATAGGTTTTATACGTTATCTACGTCATTTTAAACGTGAAAAAGAACTATGAAATTGTAATGGATGATAAATGATTGAAATAAAGTTGACAGAAAGTTGACAATTAAATAATTTAAATTAAAATAACAAATTCAATCGCATAAAAAATATAAAATAAATATGTAATTATAATTACTTTTTTTTTACAAAAATTTATTCATTTTAAGAGAAAAATCAAATTTGCAAAGAGAAATGAAATGAAAAATATAACAAAGGAAAAGAGAGAGAAAGAGAAAAAAAGAGTGAATTTAATAGGATATAAATTTAACAAACAATAAACAAACGAAATTTTGTTTAAATATCAATCCAATGAATAATAAAATTTGATAAGTAATAAATTTAATTATTGACCTCAGCTAAAATTTTTAAGTTAAATTTCTTTTTTTGCAGTAATCTTATCTTCTTGCTATAAATAAAAGTTTATCACATTTCAATGAGAATGATGAGGATGAGAATTTGGTAAACAAAGGTAAACAAATATTTCGTCAAATTTTCATCTTCATCATTACTTTGCTTTGTCTTTCGCAAATGATACAAACGGGGGGTAGAAGCGGTGGCGAATGCTGAAGCAAAAGCGGGATAAGGAGAAGGGAGGAGGAAGAAAGACTTGAGAAATGTGGAAATTTTGTAAAGTAGGAAAAACAATGCTGAAAAAAAGAAACGCCAAAAATTGATTAATTAAGAAATATTAATTCATAATTTTTTGATTATATAAAACTATTCAGTTGTAAATTAACAAAGATCGTATAGAAAGAATATTTTATCTCTCAGAAGTTCTGAGATCTATCGAAGCTCAAATTGAACAAATTATCGGAAATATCAAATTTTTTGCTAAACATAAAATTCATTAAGCATAATATATCAATAGAGAGGAACTTTTTTGTTTTCCCAATAAATCAAAATTCTCCTTTTTTTAAAGATTTATTTCTTTAAATTCATTATTATAAGATAAGCGAAAAAAACGAATTACGAAAACATCATTAAGCTAATTAAAGGGTAAAAATTAAAATTTAATAATTTGATTATTTCGTTAACATAAAATTTGCAGCTGTATTCGGGATGAATCATAAAATTATAAATTGTAAAAATTGTTAAAATACGAATCCTACATTACAATTATCATTCGATCGAGCAATTCTGATGATTCAAAAAGAAAAATCATGCAATTTAATATCATGTAATGCTTATTGTTGATGATACATGAAAATAAATTGTAATATTGCTAATTGATTTATTATTTTAAAAAAATAAAAAGGTAATCAATATTCATGTAATATAAATAACATCGTAAGAAGTACTTATCTTAAAATTATTCGAACTTTAATATCTTTAATATTTGATTCGAAAAGAAATTGCTCTCTGATACATATCAAAATTTCATTTAAAAATAATTCTTTTTTGTGCGATATTACATTTACGTTTTCTATCTACCTGTTGGAGAAGTATGTTGTATTTTAAAAGATTAGATTGAATATTTTTGTTGAGTTTAATAATTAAAAAATTTTTGCTAATTATGAGAAAATGATTAAACAATAGTTCCAATTGCTATCCATACAATTTATCTCTTTCGATCTGATCTTCATTTTTTTATGATGGAAAAAAGCGGAAAAATGGAGTGAGCATTACATCTGAATGAAAATTGATCCATATAGGCTGATGATATCATATATCATATATTGTTATTACACTTTTTTTCAACCAAATTATTAAATAATGTTATCAATACTATCATACAATTATCATGCACTCATATAACAATATTATCATATGATCATTATCATACAATAACTATTATCATCCAATTAATTCAACTGCTTATCTCATAATTAAGTTGAAAAGATGACGTATAATACGTAACATAAAAATTATTCAGAAGTTTGGTTATACTTTGAACAAGGTATATATATTCAAATTTAATAATTACATGTTCCTGTAATCATATTGATCGTCAATATTTTCTAAGTTTGACCCTAATTCTTGTATTGAATGCACATAGACAATTATGACGGTAACAAAAGGTAGATGTCACATATGGAATGCTATATAGTTTTTGATTGTTTAAATCATTTCCATCATTCTCTTCGAATTCCTCTCAATAAGTTTCCATTTATGAGCTGTGAATCTGCGAATTAATTCAATGACACATATCATCGACTTTTTTTGCTCTTCACTTCTTTTGCATGATAAGAATCTTCATGGATAAATCATGAAGAAATCATTGAATTAATCAACGACCGCTTGCATTTTCATTCATATCACTCAATAAGCATTTGTTTGATGAAATCGTAAAATGGTAGTGTTTCGTTGAAAATATTGTTTTATAAATTTGTATAATGAGAAAGTTGATTGATTTCTTTTTTTTTTTTATTTTCGCAATTGTTACAAAATGGAATTTTAATCGGTCATATTATCATTTGCGTCGTAATTTGGTGGTTTGTGCGGCGGTGTTTGCTCATTCGTTCGTCAAATCAGACAAGTTTATCGCAGCTTACGTGATTAAATCAAAAAAAACTGAAAAATAAGAAGTAAATAAAAAGCAAATCATTTAATTTCTTTTATTTTAATTTCGCTTATTTTACATGTTCTTGTAATCATATTGACCAAAAATATTTTCTAAGTTCGATCCTAATTCTTGTTATGTATAGATAGATAATTATGAGGGTAATTATGACGCTAATTTCTCTTATTTTCTTCGTATCTTATTATTTTCAACGGTATTTACCAAATTTATCATCAAAAAGTTGCATTTAGGTTACTTTGCCCAAATGAAATAGTAAATTTTAGAATGGAATTATCAGTAAACAAATTGTCTTATCCATCAAATCTTTGTCTATTCTCCATTAATCTGTCTGATGATACGTCTCAAAATTGTAGCATACGCCACCACGTATCACAGTACCACTACGTATCACTACATACGCCACCACGTATCACTTCTGCTACCTTCTGGCTGTTACTCAAAAAAAAAGNTGCATTTAGGTTACTTTGCCCAAATGAAATAGTAAATTTTAGAATGGAATTATCAGTAAACAAATTGTCTTATCCATCAAATCTTTGTCTATTCTCCATCAATCTGTCTGATGATACGTCTCAAAATTGTAGCATACGCCACCACGTATCACAGTACCACTACGTATCACTACATACGCCACCACGTATCACTTCTGCTACCTTCTGGCTGTTACTCAAAAAAAAAGCTGTCAAAATTATACAACAACTTGTTGCCTTCCGTCGCCATCGATATCCAAAATTCTCGTAGAATCATCTCTTTCATCTCTGTTCTGTTTTTTCTATGATAATGAAATGAGCGGAATTTCATGGAAAACGTCAGACTGCTGATCCTTCTGCTACTTCTTGTTATCCATTTGGAGGAGAAATATATCAACTGTAAAAACATGTGAATAATTCAGAATATCACAAAATGCTCCTTTGCATCTATTCTCTTGATTCTTCCGTTCTGGAAATACATACTGTACTTGTATGAAATTTTCAAGTTTCCGTACGGTTATTACCCTCGACAAGGCTCGCATCACTTTCTTTCACAGCCGATGATATATTGTTAGCGCTAAGATGCGTACATTGGGATCCTCGCGTTGATTTCTAGTCATCTCTTGATATCTTTAAGCGCTGTTTTCCGCAAAGTTTTTGAGTTTTTCAGATGATTATAACGCAATAAGTTGTTGTTTATTTCGCGATTTGATCTCTAGGATAATTGAGTCAGAAATATTACCAAATTACTTTGAGATGAAAAATGAGGAAAGAAAAGAGTACACGAGATGACTTTCTTATCTGCCATGGTCCGGAAAACATTAGGATTTTGCGGCTGTCCGAGTGAATTCAGGAATTAAGAACCCTCAACTTGGAAGGCAATCATTAAAAAATACTTCCTCAAAACGAACCCTATAAGTCTTCAAGTAATTTACCAGATTTTCAAGAAAGCCGCGAAATTTGAATGAATGCTTGAAACGTTAACATTTTCGCAATACAACAACTTGTAGGCCAGTGATGAGTTTGTGGACAGAGTAGAGTGATTGCGTACGGGAAGCGTTCGTTGGGACGTTTGATTAGCTTCTAGGTCATTCCGACATCGTTCTTTTGATCTTCCGGAAGCTTTATTAGCATCCGGGTCATCCTTACATGATTGATCTGATCTTTTGACTTGCGTTATCTTTTGGGTCCGGAAGCGAAGAGTATCAGGAAAAAGGATTAGGGATTTTCTAGTGAAGTAATTAGCCGGAAAACCTTATTCTATATTCCTCAGTTCACCTGTAATTATTTATTAGCTTTTATCGAAGAACTTATCGTGGAGAATTAATAAAATATGAACACGTCAACAGCTTTGGTGCTTGGACCAGGTCAATTCAGAGTCAAGGTTATTTTTCCTTTAATTAGAAATATAGACGAATGGATTGAAATAAATGATTAAGCAGCATCATAAGTTAAGGAAGAAAAGTTGATACTTAACTATGTCCGAGGTGTAACTGCATCGTTGCACCCGAATTATTTTATCGTAGTATAAAAATAGGAACATGACATTGTTGAAGTAAAAATATGACAATGCCTCATATGAAACCTTGAGCAAACACCGTATACCGTATACCGTAACGTTTCCTCACTGAAGCAAAATCGAATGTTCTAAACGAAGTTGCATAACACAGTTGGCATTATTCTACGGTATTTCTTATCTTAGAAGATGATTGGGATCGTAATTTTAAGGTATTGTCTGTTCTATTGAAATCACCATCGTGGCCGAAGGTGACAATTATGACATTCAGTGAAGAAAAGGCCGGTATCACTTTTTGCTTTGGCGATGACGAAATAGTAAGTGAATTTCAGTTCTATTTTCAGTCTTTAAATTTCTCTGTGAATATTTATTTCTCAATAGAATGCTGTACTGTTTTTGTGAAAATATTTTAGAATTTGTAAGAAATGGCATATGGTTTTCCATTTTTGTGAGAAAAAGTTTTGCCTTTTAGATCTTTCCGTTTGAATCATTCGCCGGACTACCTTGGTCGCCACCTTTGGGAAATAGTATGCGTTTTGGATTTTTGGGTTCCTCCAATGTAGACATCTTTGTCGAGTTCAAAAGTCATGACGATTTACTTTATGCTCACAATTTACTGAAGATGAAATACTTAGGTAATGGCTCGTTTTCATTTAAACCTCTAGTAAAGCATTTGCAAACTGAATATTTTATGACAATCAATGGCAAGCTTCCTCTAAATAATTTCAAATGTCTACGACATAAATATCCAAAACATCCCACAATTTGTATTGCTTTACAGTTATTGCTCAGTTCACGCCTCCGGAATTATTTTATCGTGGTGATATCATGGAAAATATAAGCACTGGAATATATATCACTTGGTTAGATTTTTTTTCTAGCGAATGTGCAAAACGGTAATCCGTACAAGAGTCTTTCAGGATTAAGAATTTGCAGAATTACTTATCAAGAATTACTTAATTACTTATATTTATCTGTAGAACGATAATCTAAAAAAGCAAATATTTGACTAAATGTAGGAATCCGATCGTTTTAATAAAATGTCTACGTATGATAGTGTTTGTTGTAATACCTCTGAGATGGTTGATTTGGTCAACTCTTCGAATACTGCTTTGATAACTTGCTAAAAGTTCACGATGTTACCGAATGGCTCGAATTTATTGTTTGATTTTAGGGAAAAACTCGAGAAAGAAGATACAACGCAAAAAGACATCTTGAGTAAGTTTTTATTTTTTTTAAATAGAATATAGACATTTATATTGCTTACTTTGCATAACCTTATTATATTTACTTTAGGACTGACCATAAAAAAGAAGACATTCTCTGAAATCGACCGAAGCTTTGTATGGAAACCATCATCGCCAAAGCGAATCAAGCAGTCGTTCGATGTGGAAGATGACATTGAACAAGATACAGTAGAAACTGAGGATCTTTCGGCAGAGTGTGTTATTCAGACAAATGCAATTGCGTAGAATAAAAACACTTCAAGTTTAATTTCACTGACGGTTTAATTTTTGCAGGTTAAGTGGACTATCTCTGAACGATTTCACGACCCATCAAAGAAGGACTTTTTCCGTATGTGTTTGTCTTTCCATATTTTAACTATTTTGCGAGGGTTTCATAATTTTTTCCGCAATCGCTCGAGTTTTTGTAAGAAGTTCCTCGAATGTCATGAAAAGTCATGTGTTGTTGTCCCGAACCTCCTTTGCTATTTATTTACATCTTCTATTGATTATCCCCTTCATTCTCATGTACAATTTCATAGGAATTTAGCTGAACAAACATACTTTTTACTTTATATAGAGATCATGACACTGCATATAATGTCATGATCGCAATATAAAGTAAAATGCGTTTTTATTTAATGATGAGCTACGAGGTCACTTGAAAGTAGCCTTTCACACCACACGAGGTATATAACCTATTTTTGTTAAGGTTACTAAAATTACATAATAATCATATCAAATCTTATCGATTGATATTCCCAGAATTCCACCGCTAATGTTGGTGTGTGCGAAGTAATAGATGGGACAATACAACGATTAATCTCTCACAGAAACAAGAAATAATAACATTAAAAAACTGGTGTATTTCAGGGTTCTTCTATGATCTCTCCAATGATATCGGGAACTCCTGGGTAAGTTATTGTAGAATTAGCTTTTTTTTCATTGATCTAATTATGCCGAATTGCTTCAGTCATTTATTTACAATTCCTGCTATCAAAAATAGGGATAATGAAACGTTTGTCAAAGAAATCATCTCCAAATATTTTCTAAAATCGCTCGTTGTAGGTTTGCGAGTGTCGGTAACATGTGCTCTATGATTTCCATACTGCAAAGCTTATTTGCTAATTGGATTTTTGTGAAAGATCTTTATAAATTTTGCATGAAAATCGAAGAATGTGGCATAAATTTGAATGAAGAAATGCCCTTGAGTCTGTAAGTTTTTTCTCCTTTCCTTTAAAGTGATAATAACAGTCGAATCGCTATCCTCTGCATCCTCAATTCTTTTCTGCATTTCATGCCTTCCTTATAGTTGCATGGAACAATGAGCATAATTGTATGGGAATCATAGCAACAGCTAAAACTAATAGTTCAAGTTAACGGATTCAAATTAGCTGTATATGATGTGCGACTTTATCTTTTGAAGTAGTAAGATACGGGAACCCATCCGCATCAGTTAGCAAAAGAAAGGTGGTCAAGAATGTATTAAGTAATTTTATTCCTTAATTAAAAAAATTGCGAAATATTTTTCATTCCTCCTTCTGTTGGTCCCCGTTCGTTCTGTTAAAATCGGCATATCAGGTTTTTGCAATCTTTAAGCTTTTGGGTCTTAAATTGGTTAAGAAGAAGGGATTGCTCTCCTGTTTTCCTTCTTCTGTATCTTTTTATTTGTCCTTGTTCGTGGTACTGCTTCAACGATCTTTTTCTTTCATATATTCATGTATTTTTGTTTTCCTTTCAACACTCCGATACTTCCATTTTTCTGAGAAGGTTTGTTGTTTTTTGTCCGTTATATTATTTAGGTGCTTTCAGCGGTAACAAATATTCTTAGTGATTTATGGAGTCAGTTCTGCATATGAAACGTTTTTTCTGTTTATTTGTTCTTTTTCGATTTTAATAACACTTCAGTTTATTTCAAAACCTTGGTTCTTTTTCTTTTATTTGGTTTTGATTGATTTGCACCGAATCCTTCTTGATTTTACTGAATATAAGAGATAATTAGTCAGGGGATTTAACATTAAATGTTCTAAGTTATTCCTGCTTCGTTGTTTTCGGAAAATTTGTTGTTCTGATTTCAATTAACAAAAATGAGACTAACATAGACAACGATGGAGTAAAAATCCTTCTTTAGTGCAAATTTCATCACAAAAAATTGTATTCAGAAATTCAATTTTTTTTTTTGGCAGAAAGCACTGAATAAAATTCTACTTCAGAAAAGGCCAAATTCCTCAACGCGAGACCAAATTTTGATGTATCTCGCAGCATCTTGTTTTAGAGTAGTTGCCGGTCTTGCAACAAGACGGTGTAGCGCTATAAATGATTTGAAGACAAAATTGTTAGAAGCAATTCAAGGTACAGCCGATTTCATGGATGATGGACAGCAGGTTGATCTTCTTTAAATTTGCATCATTATTTGGACTATTACTTTCATTTTTAAAATGACTTTTTAATGATAGCTGTTTTGTTAACTAATTTTACTAACTTCTATGGATCGAAGGAAAAGCTTTCCGAGCATTGTAAAATATATATCACGATTAAATACAAGCATGAAGTGAAACTAATCGTTGCATTCAACATTTTTATTAAGTAAAACTTGAGATTACCGACTAATTCACTAGAAATTTTTATGGAAAATCTTCTAATTGCAGGACGCTCATGAATTTTTAATTAGTATTTTAAATCATGTCCAAAAGGAGTGTGACCAGATGTTGTATAAGCAATATGATATTGTGGATAAACAAGAACGAGACAGAAGAAATCCAGTGACATCGAATTTTGCCTTCGTTATAGAATCCACCATAAAATGCAATAGGTCTTTCTAATCTATTTGCTGTTAGTGACAAGGATAAGCCAATGTCATCTGTGCCTCGAATATCCTTCTTCAATTTCAATGGAAATAGTTATCCATCAAATTCTGTTTATGGGGAAATCAATTTAGATGTGGAACTGTTACAAAGAACGAAGAAGAAAATGTTATTTTGCCGGTCGCACTCCAGATGCTGGAACAAGACATTACTCGGTAAGGGAGCATAGCCATAAATCAGTTTTCTAATTAAGATTGAAGCGAGATCTACATGCTTAAAGTATGGAAACACTTATTTGGTTTCTTACCTTTTTATTTCCTGGACACGTCTTGTAGTAGTTTTAAAAAAAGAATTCACATGTCCAGATAGATTGGAAGACAGATTTTATTAATGTTCCATTTCTAGGTCAGCACAAACTTCGACATCCCTCACGGTGCAGACCTTGCTAGATGACTACTTGAAGACTGAGCACGTAAATAGAAAATGCGAATTTTGCGGTTTTACATGGGCAAAGAAAAACCAGAAATTTGCTCGAATTCCGAGATAATTTTTGTTTTCATTTAATTTTGATCTTGGTAACACCTAATCTAAAAATTTGTTATTTAAACTTTGTTTTGTACTTTCTTTCTACTGATTTTTATTTTAGATGTCTTATCCTGTTTATCAAACGTTATTTTTTCAACGAATCCGTTGTTATAAAACGTGATGACGAAGTTGAAGTTCCGCTGTATTTAGCTTTGAAGAAAGATTCTATTGGTGAAGCAGCTCAGTTTCCAGCTTTATCTCCAACTACTGAGTGAGTAAACGATTCTTAGGCACATTTATTTTGCATTATATTTCGATAAGCAAAAAAACACCTAAAAATTTTTCAGTTGAGATTACTTAACTCAAGAAAAATATGAAAAGAACTATTGATTACTGAGAAGCGAAAGCATTAATTTTAGGGAAATTGATCTCAAAACCATCAGACCGCTCGGAAGGAAAATATTTTTGAATGCAAAACGACGTTTGAAGCTCGGAAATTCAGCAAATGAATCGAACTCATCAGCTGTAGATGTACAGTCCACACGGGCTGGTAATCCAAAAGCCGATTCATTAGCTGTTGACTTGAGCAATCTTACCATAGGTGGCCTTGCAAAGACTAGTGACGATCTTGGAGAAGTTGGTGTGAACACGGACATGTTTACAGGTTAATGCCGTCTATCAGCTAATTTAAATCAGACAAAGTAACCGTGCCAAAATCCCCAAACTTTAAATAAAATTCCTTACACAGTAAGTCAAGGAAACTATCAGCTTAAGATTCTTGCAAACCAGATGCGAAACATGATGGAACTGCTGTTCTAGGAAAAAAGTTTGAGGCCAGTCATGGAGAAGCGGAAGAACTTGCCAATGTAGAGTTATTAAAGTTTATCCAATGCCGTACTAATTCCAACAGTGAGGGAGTTGATAGTTCTTCAGAGGTAAGTTTAAATTTTTTTAATCAGTCAGGTGCATATTGTCAGCTGATGGAGTTAAGAAAAAATGGTAGGAAGAGGAATTGGAGACGAAACTAATAACTTATGTGCAAAACCAAAGTATGTTCAAAAAATTTCTGATAAAAAGTGCATACTTCATTGAATTTGCATGAGATTCCTAGTGCAGCAAAGTCATAACTGAAAATTAATTTTTTAGAATGAGGAGTATGTTCTTCAACCAGAACCTTATTCTCCCAGAGACGAAGTACAGGAGTCAGTGCTGTTACAAGTGCTGATTCCTTCAAGCGATGCACTGTATTCACTGCTATCACAAGAGCTGATTACTCCCAACGAAGTACTGAACTTATTACTGTCACAAGAACGGATTTCTTCCAGCGAAGTACTGGACTCATTTCTGTCGCAAGAACTGAAACAATTGTGTTTGGTACATACTGAAAGTTCGCAAAAAAGACTATGGTATCATTTAATTTCATGTTTTTTTGGTTTTTTATAGTGGTTATATTTATCAAAGATTGGTGAAATCCCCTTCAGTTTGAAAGAATCACTGCTATCCATTAGCAAACCATTCGTAGATTATATGAGCTCATAAGAGTCAACTGAAGTATCCACCAGTATGTATGGCAGCATATAAGCAGATGAAACTTCATTTCATGTGAAATTTCTTTAGCTTGTCATGATATAAAATTTTGATATTTTCTTTAAGTCGTCGAGGATCGCGAGCATCAGTTGGCTATCATAGCGATGAGGACGTGAATGCCATGGCGAAACCAAGACAGAGCACGGTATCAGTTTATTTTTTTTGAATGCATAAGAAATGATTCTAAGAAAGTTTTCAAGTTGCAGATTCGTAAACGAAGACTATCGGATGACTCAGGATGCGATCGAAGAAGTGGAACAACTATGCTTAAAGTATCATTTTTTAATTCAGAGAAGAGGTTTGGGATTCTTTGCATAATCTGATGCAGGAAACATCATGGGATACGAAACTATAAGTCTCACGTTGTTTCCTACATCAGATTATTTTTTCTCGGAAGAGAAAATAAATTTGCAGTTGCAGGCAGAGATGGTCAGAGAATTGGTAACCTTTCCAAATATAATGAATGACAATAAGGAAAATATTCCCCCAGGATGTCCAGTAAATTTTTCTCTTCTTGACTAGTTTATGTGGTACCTTAGGTGGTTTGTGAATATTTAAAATTCACTGCCTTAAGTTCGAATTTCAGGATGAGATCAAACAGGGAATTTATTTCGAAGAGAACAAATCATCCTCACCATCAGACGAACTGAAAAATATGATTACATGTAAATTTCTCACTTTCATTATTTATTTCTTCCTACAGCTGCATGTTTTTTCATTCTTGTATTGTTTGCAGGCAAGAAATTTTCGCATCATGAGATGACAGTCATACCTATCGCATATTTACAAATTTATTATGAGGAGTCATCCCGTATTAGTGAACTTATCCATCCTAGAAACATATCAGTGATGAGTAGTAGCATTGAGGCTGTTGAAAATCTGGACGATGTAAGTTTTAAATATTTATTCCACGATGTAATAAAATAATGAGAGCAATACATAGTTGTCCTGAGAAGGATGCACTTTCGAAAATGCTGTGAAGATCGAAAATCAAAGTAGTATGACTTCAGTCGTACAAATTCTAAATCACTGAGAAATCAACGCTGTTGCGAAATGACAGATCAAAATTTTTAAGTTTTATGACGATATGTAAATTGTTAAGTTACGTTTCTTTAAGGACGAAATCGTTAATGCCTTCGGCCTTCAGCCAATTCCTTACAAACCACTAAGCGAAATGAAACGAAGTGAGATTTGTGCGCTGATTGGTTTATTTCCTCGTGAGAGCTGGATGTATGTGTACTTTTCATTCGGTTCTTTCAAATTTTTTCTGCTTTGCTTTGCTTAGTTTATGCAAATTTCACTCATGCTCAGAAAGATGAATTTGTTTCTTATAGTGATTTTGTTCTATCATGAAAAAGGCTTACTTCGCTCGAAAATATTAGCATCAAACAAGAAAAACAAGCATTTCAGGATAGAGTCGTCGGTATGTTGGATGAGCATGTATGATGAACCGGATTTTCTAGTTGTTGTTCCAGGGAACGATAACCGTCTGTTTCAAGCCCTGGCTCATTATATTACCGGCGATGACAATGATTTCCGTCAAGTCCGACAAGCTGTTAGTTTTCCATGCTTTTTTATTCATTGATATCGAAAGTTATGGCAACAGAAATTCTTTGCAAAAATTTTCTTTTAGAATTTCTTGAAAATGAGAAATATCACTATGCTTCTGGCATTTAGTACTATACAATTGTCACACAGCTTTTTAAACTATTTATTTTCAAATCTCAAGCCATTAGTGTTAGTCGTCAAAAGAAATAATTCTCTATTCCAGATAATTGAGTTTGAGTTAGAACATTGGGCTCAATTTATACACCTGAAACAATGGGATAGAACTGCATGGGATTTCCACCTTAACAGTCTATTTGCTAATAGCGAAAACGGCTCTGACATTGAACTTTTTGCATTTGCATCGATGTTCAAAGTTGATGTTTGGGTTTTTCACAAAGAACGATGGTTTTGCTATAGACCCAAGTTTCTGGTGGTAAATGACGAATACAGAAGTAAATTTTTGTTTAAATTTTTAAACTTAACCTCCTGATTAACTTAACCTATTGTTACTTTCTTGGAAAATTGATTGGGAAATTAAATTTAGGGTGCTACTTGAATCAGTTTTTTAATTTATACAGCTCTACCTCTTTTCTGTCTTTCATTTCCGTTGAAATCTGAAGCAGTCGTATTGTTGAATTCGTAAGTCATCATTTTTAAAATTTTTTAAATTTAGACTTGAGCATTCAGCAATATCATATTGGTGAAAACGATAGTATCTATCTGCATTACGAGAACGGCCTCTTTTTTCCGGTGTTTAAACCTTCGGTATACTTTGCTATTAGGATTCAAGAACTAATAGTGATATTTTGATTGTTAACATAAAAAGCACGAAAGCATTTGCCATTTCGAACATGATAGAGATTTTATATAAATTTTTGGAGTGGGACACAGGGTGCAAAAAAGGTAAAGTTATTAGAGACATTTCTATAATTCATGTGGAGGATGAAGAGAGGAGCTTGTTATCTTAATACGAATATTTTTATTTAGAATAACTGGCTCAGCGCTGAACGTTTTTGTACTGTGGATACTATTGACAGTGTAAGTTATTCCGTATCAAATTTTTCTAACGAAACAGATTTATTTTTGCAGTTTGCAAAACTCTTATGATAAATTTATGGAAATTTCGAATTCCCTGTCTCCTAAAACAAATAATTTTGCAGATAGTTAATAGGGTTAAAACTTAGTATTTACAAAAGTATTGTGATATTAATCACAGCAGTTGGATAAAAGGACCTTCGTAATCAATGACTTCGTTTTTGAGGTAATTATGACACATCTATCATACCGACTTATTTCATTTATCAATCATGTGGGACGAAAAGACGACAATGGTATGGTTAATGCTTCTTAAACATTTTTTTCTGTCATGTTATAGATAGATTGGATTGAAGTTTCACACGTTTTTTATCCGTTTTGAAAATTAGTTTACCAGACAATTGTGCATAATTTTGATTATTGGCTAAGTAGTCCAAGAAGAAGAAAGGGCTAATAAATGTTTTCTTCAGACCAGTATGTGTGGAATATTTGGTGTAACGATTCAAAAAAGTGGTACCTTTGTAACGATGAATCGATCGAGCAAGTTAGTGAAGTATCGGTACAAAAGAAGACTGCCACTGGATACATTTATTTTTACCTTTACAGGTGAGAAGTTTTCTGTCCTTTTAAGGATTATCATTAATCTTGGGCAAAAAAAAAATGTTTTTCGTCGATTTTTTTAAAAATTTTTTCTGCCTCGAGTTGAATTAATAAAATAAATTGCCTGGAACTTCGAACTACATATATATCAATATCTCTCTTACAGTTTTGAATTTCCTCACTACGGCTAAATTTGCTTACTTGAATCTTTCAGAGAAATATTCGAAAATGAATGATTACGAAGGCAGTATTATAACACACTTTGATCATTTGTTGTTTTAGTTTATTAATTTTTGTTAATTTTTGCTGGTATACATTATTTCATTTCATCTGTGTTCAGTGTCATGGCCCTATAGTTGTTGTATATTAATTTCCTTCTAATTCTTATAAAGCTATTATGACGACTATGCAATACCGTACACTAACATACTGTTTCACTGTTATACAGTCGTTGTGACTAATGTATGCCATAACTGCCTCTATACTTTAACTTGTGCAATTAATTTCTCTTTTTTTGCATTATCCACTTATTTTTATATTTCTAGTATATTTAAAAAAAATTACTTCTTATTCACTCTGAAGATTCCAAGGCAAATTCCTCGTTCGTACTAGTACTACTCATGAAATTTAGTTTTTTAATTTCCATTAATTTTTGTGAGGCTGTTGTGGCATGCATTACTGTCATTGCACCTATGTTTTAATTGTTGTGGCTATTATGCTGTGCAGCACCGTACATTAACCTCTGTTTCACTATTGTATAATTTTTGTGACTCAACGCATACCGTAATTGCATCTTTGTTTCACGGATATGCATCACTGTCTAATCCATTGTCATTATTGACAGTGAACTTTTCGAATTAAAAGTAACATTCCTTATTTCATTTTTTTTTGCGTTTCTTCAATAAATTTTTTAATGAGTTAGAATTGGCGTAGCGGTATTCAGAATTGCAAACTCAAATTTCTATCAACATGAATATGAAAATAATGAAGATAAATGGAATGGATATTTATATACTTGAAAATAATACAACTATGACTAACCACACCATTTAAAAAATCAAGTTCAGCAATGAAATTTTTTTGGAATTCAAATTCCTAGAAAAGTTGTTACTTGGAATTCAAATTCGACTGAAAACTTCAATAAATGAGATTTTAAGCAGAAACAAACAAGTCTTACAAAATTTTTATTCAGGTATTGGGAAAAACAAAAAGAATAGCAAGAAATGGTGAGCATCAGACATATGTCAGACGAAAGATAGGGCGAATAAAATGATTTGCAAATTAAAAGTCATTAAGCGAAGTACAGCGGCAGTTTTTTCGTGCTATCATAAAGCTAATCTTGAATTTCTTTTATTACTTTCGTTTCCAGCCTTTGGATCCATTTTTCTTGTAAATCAGCTATGGCTTCATTATTAAATATTTCGTAAGGTCTCATCACGCAAGAAATATTGGAGAGTAAGAAACCAGCGCTCTGAGTAGTTCAGGAGACCACAATATTGTCAAAGTTGATCAAACTGAAAAAATCGACAAAATTGAAAAATTGTGTAGTTAAGAAATAAAAAGAACCATGTTCTTTTTAGAACCATGGCAGAGAGAAGGCACATTCAATTTTAAGATTTGTAACACAAACCACTCAGTCTGAAGATTGGACATTTGTTGGTTGAGGACAGTGAATTCTTACGAGCACATTATTCACATTCGAGAAATTACATGTCATGCAGCACTTCACCGATTTTTTAAGTAAACGATCTTCTCTCCTAAAAAAAGCTTTCGTTCGTACTTCTCGAAAGCTCATGTTTAACGAAACAATCAAATAAATGACGATAAAAATTCATCGAGATTATACAGTAATTACAATACAATTAGTTCGACAACACTAAGAACAAATACAATTCTTTAGGCCGATGAGGTGACCAAAAATGATGGAAACAGACGATATATTTTTAATATCAATTTACGCCCCCAAAACGATTCCTATTCAAATCGTTAATCTCTATTTCTAATTTACAAATCATTTTCTTCTGTTCTGCATTTCTTTTTGTTAATTCATTGCTTTTCGCTACCACACTGCAGAGCAGAAGATATGCGCAATAATCGAGCAAGATTTTGAGTAGGACGTTCATACTATAGAGCAAAAGTACAATTTGAAATATTAAATCTTCCTATTCTTTTGTGAACGTTCAAACGTTCCGTTCAGCTTCTAAAATCAACATAAAGGTAAGAGTTGGACAAGGATAAATAACACTTTTTAGTAATGATAGTAGCGTTTCAAGCGGATATACTAAAAGCTCTTCAGAAAAACAAACGTACTTCTTTCCTTATTGAGCTCATATTTTTCTGTTGTAAATGTTTTTTGAAGGAGAGATTTTCTTAGCACAGTCGAATAGTTTACTAAAGACTTATTGTTTGATGAAATGTTGTTCTTCCTAGACAGATAAAGTTAGTCTCTCGATTATTCTTCATACTTGTTAATCAGAGGGAATATATTTTGAGACTGTTTGTTGCGGTAGTAGTTCAGAAGAGATTCGACTGAATAAATGGTAATACTAAATGGTAATGATGGTGATACTGACGACAGCAGCAAAACACTGGAAACAGACGCACGTATAGAGTGTGCTCAAAAGAGCACTATTTATAGTTTTCTTTGGAATCAAAAATTAAGGAAATAAATGAAACTAATCATTTACAATTTTTTAGAATCATATATCAAGAAACTATGTAAGCAAACGAAGTTAAATGGTAACTAATCATTTGATTCTAGAATATCCGAGGCAAATTTTTATAGCAGTTCTGTAATACAAAACATTTTGACTATTTTAATACATTAAAGTTATAAAATTATTTCGATTTTTCGATGCTTTCTGTGAATGCTTCCTTTTTCTGTTTTTGTTCTAATTGCTTCTTGATATTTCCATATGAGTATGCCTAAAGAAGCCAGATAAACTTGTATTACTGCAAGCAGAAAAAGTGGGTGTGAACTTGCAGAAGATAAAAACCGTATGAAAGCTTGAACAGATCATACATTCGAGACAAAAAATGTAGAGGAGGATCATGCAGAATTAGTCTCGTGTCACACAGACTGATATATTTCATCTCTAAATAGACAGAAGCAACATCAGAATGATCAGCATGATATTCCCTGTGTTGACATTTGAGAATGTTAGAAAATTTACCTCCACAACTGTTATCACTGAGCTCGATGTAAAAACACTGCTGTTTGTTGCTTCGTCATTTTGGCTTTGTTCAATCTCCTCAATAAGATTCTGAAAAATTGCTTCCATCACAATAAACCAGATTGTAAAAGGAAGTTAAAAGGCTGCAACTGATGGAAATAATATGGAGAAGATTTCAATTTAATGAGATAATTTGGAAAACAATCATTACTTACGTAAATAGCATCCATTTGTTTAGTTTCTGAATCTGCTTCCATTTCAGTAAACTTCCTTGAGTTCTAGAAAATATTTTATTGGAGAAACGAGTATGAGACAAACTTATTTGTACCGCGTGAATGATAGAAACCATCGTATTAACAATATTTTTGCCTTTTATATGCAATAAAAAATGTTGATTTTTTGTATAATGATATGTTAATTTTGCAATCGTTCCAAAAATATAAATATAACAAATTCCTCACTAGCAAAACAGACACTGATAGTGCGCTATGGTGATGGTATTTGGGATGCCATAAACTGTCCATTATCGGTTCTGAAGTGAATTGTTCCTTAATAAGATTAAAAACATTGAGCTTAAACTCCAGCTTTATCGTGGCAACTATTAAATAATTCCGCGCAGTCAAATTAAATTTTATGACTTAAAATCTTATAAAAACTTCGCAGAAACTTTAGCAAAAGGCCGAGATAGGTAAGAAGGCTATTTCTGCTTGAAACCTGACAGTAATTAATTTATTTCCAAAAGTTCAACTTCAGAATATCAAGTATGTATTGATGACAGCAATACTGGAATGAGCATTTCAATCAAAAAAACTTCACCAAAATACTAAAAGTTGTTTTTCCGAGATGGACGAGGAAAACAATGGGTTCTCCCTAGTGAACCACCTTCTAAATCCTAATTAGTAACTCTTAATTAATGAGAAAATCGAACTTGTCCTACATCAGAAATCCTATGCTTCCTCCTACCTATTAGGAAGCATACATTTAAGATTGCACTCACGAACTACAATTGGGCAAAAATTCAAATCTTTGATTCGCGCCAGGACGCTCAAATTGTAGAAAGTCACGTTTTTTGCATAAGTGCACGAAATATGAGCAGGAGAATCCTAAAATATCTTTGGATGAGTTATTCGTATGAATTGTAGGGTTGCGGTGCGGTTTGGTGCGGTTGGAGGTTAGTGGGTTATTTTTTTTTAGTGCGTGAGCTGTTTAGGACGAGATTAGAATTGATTATTGTTTTACGCGATCACTTGAAAGAGGATTTGTATTCGTCGTGATCGTATTGTATGTTACTCAGGAAACAATTATCATTTAAATCGTTGCGACTAAAATCATCGTATGTTATGTTATGATTGATGGTATCATTTAATTTCATTCTTTTAACGTGTTTTGCGCTTTTTCTAAAATTAAGTAGACTTTGCTTTCAGTTCATTACTTTTCCAAGAACAAAAACCAGATAATGCTAATTTTAGACAATGTTTGTAAGTTAAATAACATATTCGCGCCTAGAGAACTTGGAAATGGAAAAAAGACGACGTCAATTCGGCAATTAATCTTGAAATAGGATAGTTAACTTTTTTTGTCATTTCTTAAAAATTTCCAAGTTAAATGCACGCCTCTTATATATTTTTATTAACGCTGATTTTCTTACTTTAACTAAACTTGGTTACTTGAAAATCTTTCAGAGAACTATTCCAGAATGGATGATCCTGAAGACGGCATCATAATCATACTTCGATCATTCGTCATTTCTGTGTTAATTTTTCGCCTTTTTTCCGTTTGTTACTTATTTTAATATTCCCAGTATATTTTTAAAGCATTAATTTTATTAGCTTTTCACTCTGAGGATTTAAGCATAGATTTCTCGTTGCTATTCATATCAGCTATGAAGTTTTGTTCATTGATTTATCAGCTTTCGTCTTTGTAACACTCTTACGAATTTTATACGTTATTGTACATTAATTTCCGTTCTTATACGATTGTTGTGACTATGCATTGTTATTGCGTCTCTATTCAATTGTTGTGGTTGGTTACTGTATATTGTTGCATATTAATCTTCTTTTAACTCTTACACAGCTCTCGTGACCATACAATAACTCGTGACCTTCGTTTTATTGTTATACAGCTGTTGTGGCTATGTATTACTGTAGTTGCAATGCTGTTCTAATTCTTGCTTATGCTATGCATCACTGTTTCAATCACTGTGACACTTTTGAGAAGATCCGGCGTTTGACGAGTTCCTTTGTTTATTTCAGTAAATGAAATTGGTGTCATGATTGAAAAGTGCGCTAAGATGCAATAAGCATTTCTTCCAAATGGGAATTGGATGCACTGGCCGATAATATCATATACATCGCACATTGTTTACTTCAATAAATGAATCGGTGTACAAAAAGTGATGTATAATATATAGTATAAAATTATTCAAAAGTTTGGTTGTTCTTTGTCCAAAAAACAAAAGTATATTCAAATTCAACAATTACATACTGAATGTATTGGCCTGTAACGTTCTCTGGCTCTGCCCTGAGCCTTGTCATGTGTGAGATGCGCATAAGTATTATGATTATCATGTGAAACGTTGCAGGTATTAACTCGACTCGATTCTAGTACCAGTGGGTTCATTTCCATGATTGCCAAAAGGGTTGTGGAGGTTTTCATGAAAATTGAAAAAAATTCATGTATGAATAGTTATACATTGTGCTTTAGAAGCTTACGAATAAATTAATCATTTCCAGGTTTCTTTTTTGCTGTAGTTTTTTTGTCTCAAGTAAGTCATTTCTGCAGGATTTCGCTATTTTACGTTGTCTGTTGAACGGAGATATATTTCGACCGGCTCTTTTTATCATTATCTTTAACCGATTTTCAGCAGCATTTACCAAATTTATCATCAAAAAATTGCATTTAGGTTACTTTGCCCAAATGAAATAGTAAATTTTAGAATGGAATTATCAGTAAACAAATTGTCTTATCCATCAAATCTTTGTCTATCCTCCATCAATCTGTCTGATGATACGTCTCAAAATTGTAGCATACGCCACCACGTATCACAGTACCACTACGTATCACTACATACGCCACCACGTATCACTTCTGCTACCTTCTGGCTGTTACTCAAAAAAAAAGCTGTCAAAATTATACAACAACTTGTTGCCTTCCGTCGCCATCGATATCCAAAATTCTCGTAGAATCATCTCTTTCATCTCTGTTCTGTTTTTTCTATGATAATGAAATGAGCGGAATTTCATGGAAAACGTCAGACTGCTGATCCTTCTGCTACTTCTTGTTATCCATTTGGAGGAGAAATATATCAACTGTAAAAACATGTGAATAATTCAGAATATCACAAAATGCTCCTTTGCATCTATTCTCTTGATCCTTCCGTTCTGGAAATACATACTGTACTTGTATGAAATTTTCAAGTTTCCTACGGTTATTACCTTCGACAAGGCTCGCATCACTTTCTTACACAGTCGATGATATATTGTTAGCGCTAAGATGCGACCCTCGCGTTGATTTCTAGTCATCTCTTGAATAAGCTCTTCTATTATCGCAGTTGCATTATCTCTAAAGAATAGGCTTATTTCGTATCTTTAAGCGCTGTTTTCCGCAAAAGTTTTTGAATTTTTCAGATGACTATAACACAATAAGTTAAGTTGTTCATTTCGCGATTTGATCTCTAGGATAATTGAGTCAGAAATATTACCATATTACTTTGAAACCTGGAAAGTAATCATTAAAAAAAATACTTGCTCAAAATGAACTCTATAAGTTTTCAAATAATGTACTGAATTTTCATGAAAGCCGCGAAATTGCGAAATTTAAATAGATATAGCGGTTAGCGTGCTTTCAGAGTCCCGGATTTGTCGGCCAGAACTAGGGATAAGTGCGCGAGGAAAGTTCTTCGAGGAATTTTGCTTTTATTAAAGTCATCTTTAAATTCTGACTTTTGGGCTTATTAATTGTGGGCTCCAGTAATAAGGCTTACCGCCAAAAAGTATTGAGGAATTTTCTGGTAAAATAATTAGCCGGGAAACCTTATTCTATGATCATTGGTTTACTTTTAATTATTTCTTAGCTTATTGTGAAAACTTATCGTGAAGAAGGGAAGTTTTTCGGAAAGTGTGTCACAGGAATAGCATGATGACGCTGGTTCTGAAGCCTGGTCAATTCAGTGTTAAGGTTGTCTTTCTTTTTCTCTTTTATTCTTTTTTTTTTCGACTTTTTCTTCGAATTATTATTATTTCTGTTGAGTTTATTTTTATAACCTTTGTTGGAGTTTTGATATAAGATAAAGGATTAGGAAACCTAAATTATAATTCTGCGACCAAATTTTGTACTAGAGAGTGTGCAGATTTACTAGCAGTGTCCTCAAAGTTGATGTAGTTTTGTCTTTTTAATCCTGATTTTTGTTTGAAACTGAATGATTACGCATGGATTTTGAGGTAATTTATGGGATAATGAATGCTGCTCCCACGAAGAGGATGGGTATTCTGACAGTGAGTGAAGTGCGAAAGGAAGTCATTTTTTTATTTGGTGATTGCCACTTGGTAAGTTTTACAATTATCACGGTTTCAAATGTGTTTCAAAATGAACATTTCATTCTATATATCTGTCGAATGTAACCTGCACATTTCAGGTTGCATCTTTTGGTGCTTTGTCAGGCTTTCCTTGGTTTGCACCATCAGAAAATAGACTGGGGTTCTGGATTAAAGGTCGCGAGGACATGGTATTTGTCATTGAGTTTGAAGATTATCAGAGCATGATGGCGGTGCACAAACTGTTGAAAACTAAATACTTGAGTAAAATTTATGCTCTTTTTCTATTCCAATTTCAAGTTTTGCATTATTTTAGATCATAAGGTCTGCTATGCCTGCTTTTTATACAATATTATAAAAATGTCCAAATTATTAAAGATCTAACACGGCAGTGGTTTTTGCAGATTATTTCCTTTGTTATTGAAATATTTTTGGCTAATATGCAATTTGTCTATTTACCTTTGTAGTTTACCTAGTGTAATTTATCTCAATAATTTTTCAACCAGCTCGTAATCAGTTCTCGCCGGAGAATTTACCAGAACTTGGTCGAGACTTTGAGGATCAAGGCGCACAGTTAGGCTTTCCATTGATCTATATTCTGATATTTTAGCAAAAAAACTTGAAATGTTGAATATATTATGTCTTCCCTACAGGTATTAAGAGTCGCCAGAAAATTAGCTTTTGAACTTTAATTAAGAGAATAGGAGCCATGAATTCAAGAAAGTGATTGTTTGCGATGATTTTATCGCTATTCTTGAAAATCTACTAGCAAAATTATATTTTTCTAAACCATTACGTTCGATGTATAGTTATGTTCCCGGATGTATAACATTAGAATAACTAGATAATGACAAACATTTGTCTGGAATTTGTTCTAGTGTTTCAAGATTTCATATTTTCAGTGTCGACAGAAATCAAAATGTAAATCCAGCTGATGTTGAAAGTGGTTCGTTTTTCTCATTCCTTTTTTTGTATAAATATTTTTAATAACATTGGTATGTTTCATAATTGCATCCAAATTGGAATTTGTCAAAAAATTTGAAATCCTGATAATCTTTTGCAGCACCTTTTTGCTTCCTTCATATTTCTGTTTTAGTTAAGAAGTGGCTTGACAGATTCACGCTAGATGCTTCAATGGAACCGACAGCAAAACGATCCAGGTTATCTAATCCATTGAGTGGTATTACGTATGGTCTTATGCAGGTTGAAAACCCTTTAATCCGGTATGTAAGTCGCTCCTGTGTAAATTTTTGTTTTTGATCTCATTTTAAGTTCATTGATTTTTCTGTTATTTCCAGGTCAAGAAATTCCGCCGGATCGCGTGGAGTGAGTTTAGCAAGCTTTTATGATGGAATATCTCCATCTGGAAAAGTACGTAGTCCATGATTTGTAGTACAGTGTGCCATCATCATTTCTTTTTTACATTTTGAAATTCTTTTTGGTGCGTCTAAAATCAATATAGATGACACTTCAAGAACATATGATGCAGGTTGTTTTAGGCGAGTCATCGGGTCATTTGTATACTGATCTTTTATAGATGTTAATTGCAGGATCGTAGCGGTAGTATTGGTGTTTTGGGAATTGGTAATGTGGAGACATCAGGGTATGTAAATCACAGTTTTATCCCTCTGCTTTTATCGTATTTCAGCTTTATGTAGATTGAATGCATATCATTTTGCTAATAATTTACGACGCCAGTTGGATATTATAGATTCGCAAATCTTGGTAATACATGTTATATGAACTCCATACTCCAAGGTGTATTCGCGGATGCTATTTTTACAAAAGATCTTTTCAAATTTTGTAAAATGGTCGAGGAACTTGGCTTGAATTTGGATGAAGAAATGCCATTAAGTTTGTACGTATTGAATTTTTGTTTTGCACCTTCATGAATTTTAGAGGGTTTGTTAGCAAATTACTTATTTCTCTTCTAACTTCATTTTCTCTTTTCTATTCTTTACCTTCTTTTTCTTAAAAAAGAAACGAGTAATCAAGAAGGTTTTGATTGCAAGATGTGTTTGATCTGAAGCGAAGAGTGAAAAATCATTCAAATCCAGCACTTATCTGCTAAGTTTCTGAAGCGAATAATTCTTATATAATCCAGATGATACTGAGCTTCTCTTTCTGCCAATCCATTTAAGCAGCTAGCCATTGATGCAAATTTGTTGATTGACTAATGTTTTCTGAGTATTATATATGAATACTGCCATAAGTGCTAACAAAGATGAATTCTAATTTACGGAATATATATAGATCAAAATCCTATCTCAGATTTTATATTGCGATGAGACTTCAAAGGTTTTTTTGTGCCAAATGGATATGTAAGACAGGAACATCACAAGTTATTTAGAGCAGTTGCTAATCTTGCAAGCCGACGTCATCGCGCCACAATTCAGTTAAAGAAAGCTCTTCTAGAAATGATCAAAACTAGGGCGCATTTCTTGAATAATGCGCAACAGGTTGGTTTTTAAACTTGCATCAGACATTTTGAAGTAAATGTATTTGGGTAACATTACTTCCAATTTCAAATAAACTTGTTTGACATTTTAATATTTGTTTTGTTGATTATCCTACTGATTTCTATAGGCAAAAGGAAAAGCTTTCCAAACATTATAAAATATCACGACAATGCAAAGACAAAGTGAGACGAATGGTTGTACTGAACACTTTTATCAAATACAACTTCAGTTTATCGACTAATTCAATAGAAATTTTTGTGGAAAATCTTTTAATTGCAGGATGCTCATGAATTCTTAGTTAGCATTTTGAATTACATCCAAGAGGAATGTGATAGGATGTTGTGTAAGCAATATGACATTGCGGATAAACAAGAACGAGCCAGAAAAAATCCAGTGACATCGAATTTTGCTTTCGTTATAGAATCCACCATAAAATGCAACAGGTCTTTCTAATCTATTTGCTCTTCGTGGCAAAGGACAAGCTAGTTGTCATCTATGCCTCGAATATTCTTCTTCAATTTCAATGGAAATATTTATCCATCAAATTTTGTTCATGGGGAAATCAATTCAGATGTAAAACTGTTACAAAGAACGAAGAAGAAAGTGTTATTTTGCCGGTCTCATTCCAGATGCTGGAGCAAGATGTTGCTCGGTAAGGGAGCATGATCATAAATCAGTTTTTTCTAATTAATTAAGTTTTCTAATTAAGATTCGAGGGAGATTTGCTTGGTTAAAGTTTGAAAATATTTATTTGGTTTCTTACTTTATTTCTTGGCCATTGTGCCTCAACTTGGTAGTCTTCAAAAAGGAATTTGGATGGATTGAAGAAAAGATTTTGTTAATTCTTTATTTCTAGGCCAACAGAAGCTTCAAAATTCGTCACAGTACAGACTATGGTAGACGAATACTTAAAGATAGAGCAAGTGGAAAAAAAATGCGAAATTTGCGGTTTTTCGAACGCAGAGAAAAGCCAAAAATTTACTCGAATTCCAAGATAATCTTATTTTCATTTAACTGTGATTTTATTAACGTTAATTGTAAATTTAATATGTTTATGTCTTTGCTTTCTTTCCATACCAATTTTTATTTTAGATGTCTGATCGTATTTTTAAAGCGCTATATGTTCAATGCATCCGTTGCTGTAAAACGTGAGGATAAAGTTGGAATTCCGTTGTACTTGACGTTGAATGAGGGTTTTGTCGAAGAAGCAGCTCCATTTCCGCCTTTATCGCCAACTACCAGGTGATTGTTTGACTGTCAGGGGTGCTTTTTTTGGTTTTTGAAAAATATTTAGTGAAATTTATTGGGTTAGAAGATGAGTGATAATAAAAACATTTCAGAATTATAAGTTTTCATTTCAGGAATATCGATTTCAAGACTGCTAAGAAGCTCAAAATAAATTTGTTTCGGGGTATCAGAGAATTTTTCAACAACACGTCTACGGATGCAGAAGGAGTGAGCAGCTCATCAGCTGAAGCTGCAGGACCGAGTAAAACTGGAACTCCAAGATTTCTTCCAAAATCCATCACTCCAAGCTCTTCTGCGAGAGCTATTCCGGAAATTATTCATACTGAGAGTTGGAGAGCTTTAAAAACTGATAGGGAGATTGCATCAAGTAAATACTATCCGCCAAGTAGGGATAAAGGTTAATTCGTGAAGAGACGCTTCCTTCGTTATTTTCTTTAATTTCTTTTAAATTTTTTCTTTTTTAAAATAATTTGTCTATTCCGCAGGAATTATATTCAAATAGAATAAGATTGGCTAAGAGACAGTTGATTTTATTTTTGTTAGAATTAAGTAGACAATGGAAGTTCTTGATTTCAGTTCCTTTAAATACAGTTGACAAGAACATCGATAAGAGCGTTATGTCTGGCAATATGCTTACTAGTGGCGATAAAAATTCAGACGATTTACTCGTGCATTCTATGCCTATTCCGCACAGCAGTGTTCTTGATCACGATTACATCCGACCTGCTTCGTCCGAAGTACATTTCCGATTTTCTCTCGGATATGGTTAGGCAAAGGATAAAAGTTTGTTTGATGTACTTCTAGTGCTGCAAGCAGCAACATGAGAGAGAAGTAGGTAAGAGGTCTTATAAGAGAAAGTGGTAGGGAAATAGATTATCAAAGGGAAAAAAGGAAGTAGAAAGAAATATCTTAACGGTTGTAGACAAAATATTCTCTTAATATTTCAGGGTAAAAGTCGAAATATTGCGAATGAGCGTGTATATTATTTCATTGAAACATTAAAAAAAGCGAAAAAAGAGGAAAAAAAGAAGCCGGTTGATTTGAAAAGTTTGTCAAACGAACGATGGTACTATTTTAAGTCTTGTTCTTTTTTTAACGCTGATCCTTTATTAGGACGTAATTTCTTTCCTTTAATACCGTTTCACATGTAAACCAGGCTTCAGCGTCTGTCATTTTTTCGCACAAAGCTGAAAACTTCCTCAAAGCTAATACTCTATGTTTTTAGAGCATTATTTCCTACAAGAGAGATCGTAATAATCACACAAATTAACACGGCTTGAAGTGGTTTTAGTTTAAATTAATGGGGTAGGAAACATCATAATAATATCCTGGACTTTTTTTTAAAATTTGTTTATATTAAAAGATAACAAGAACTGTAAAAACACTTCAGTGTTGAAAACACTGATAGGGCAAATTAGCGTAATCTATCAGCCAAAAATGATTCACAATCCTGCAGGAAGGGCGATCTAAAGGCCGTCGCAACTGATCTAGACAGTCTTACTGTAGCTAGTGCTTCACGAGCAACTGCAGACCATGGAGAAAAAGAAGCTGGAGAAATTGAAACGGGCAAGAAGGCTGCAGGTGAATAAAGCTTGTCAAAAGTGTACTTGAATTAAAAATGGGGAGCAATAAAGGAGAACAAAATTTTAACCAACTTCACGAATTGGAAGCGGAAATTTTTGATACGCATAAATGAAAAACGTTTTTAAAACCAGGAAAAAGTGGAAGGAAATTTTCTACAAACTTTATTCTGTTTTTTTTTTTTTTAATCTCAGTTTCAGTTCCTTACAATGCAGCTGGAGAGTGCAGTGCAGTTTTTGACAGTGCTGATAGTCACGGAAAATCAGAACAACCTACTGCTGTACATCATCTCACTACTAATGTGAAAGTTAGAGAGAATTATTTTGCTGATTTAGGGTCAAAAATCAATGTTCTTACACCGGTAAGTTTTGTTTTTTTTTAACCAGTGTATCTTGGAGAATATGCATCAACTACAAAGAATAGAAAGGATGACGGTTTTGAAAATTAAATCAATGGTTCAGATTTTAAAACTAATTTTTTTACAATGTTACGACACACCGAAAATCTAATGGAGACTAATTTTTCAGGATGGCAAACGACCTTTTCAATCAGGATCTACTTTAAAAGCAGAACGTTCACCAATGTCACGACAACAGGGGTTGCTTTGCTCCTTTTCTAGTAAGGGACAGCTAAATCAACCACGGTATTTCACTGGAATTTTCTCTTTTAAATACTAATTCAGTGCTGTTAGCTTTTTATAGAAACGTAAGTATTCTGATATCATTAATCGATGTAGTCTTAAAAAGAAACTGCTGTGTCTAACTGTAGTAGCAAACTCTCTCCATTATCGTCATTCCACAATTGTCTGCTTTTGCATAGTGAAACAAGGACTTACGTGTTGCCTGCACTTAGAATAGAAAAATGGTAATGGCACTGTAGTATAGCACTATTATTATCTAAGTTTGCTTTAAGAGCACTTACTTGATCAAGTGTTCAGTAGGAATAATTTATGTGAAAGAGTAGTTAGTTTGTCATTTTGACCATAATTTTCGTTCATCAGTATATTCTACTTCACTTTAAGCATTAAAAAGCGTTCACCAAAAGAAGACTATACGGATGAGGATCTGTACTTCATGACTGAAGAAGAACAAATTATAGCGGTTGGTTAATCTCTTTAAAATTTGCTTTGCATAATGATTTGCTCTTATGATTTTGATAAAAATATGGTTGAGTTTTAGGCCTGTAAACGTAGCATTGCTGATCAATTGGAAAAAGATAGTGGAACTTCTGCGGAAATATCGCGGGAAAGCGATGAAGAGGTTTGATGTTCTTTGAATGGCTATCAAAAAGTTGTAGTTATTGCGGAAATTAAAAAAAAATGTTATTTGGTATTTTTAAGAAAAAAATTCTGATTATGTTTCAGAGATCGCATGTGCAGTGTACAGATGAGCTGATGAGCCAGAAATTGTCTCCTAATACTAGCGAACCAAAAGACTACATACGAAAAGTTGAAAAGGAAGAAAGTGAACAAAGCGTGAATAAACTGATAAGCCAAAAATCACAATCCTCGGACACTAATGTAGATCTTAACATGGAAGAAATAGTTACAGAAACGGGAGATCATCCAGGAAATTTAAAAAAACAAGGTGACCAAAATATTCCTGAAACTGAAGGTGTAAGCGAACCACTTGAATCCTTCGAAAACAGAGATCTCAACCTGGAAGTAGAAGTACCCACAGAAAAGAAAGATTTCCCAGAGAGATTTAAAAAGCAAAGAAGAGAATTTAGAAGCGGGTGGAATTTTAATTCTAACGGTGCACAAAAGATAGTTGTCTATGAAGATGAGGTTGGAATTGAAGCTCTAGAAGGACAAGTAAACACGGCTCATGCAAATGAGGAAGCAATGCAAGGAGATGACCAACCACTTGAATTGCCCGAAAATATCGCACCAAATAATAACAGCAATGATTTATTTGTGTACGAGGATACGAATCAAAGTGATGAAAAGCCCAAGTTCTGTCCCGAATACGTATGGAAAACTTCGAGAAATATGGATAACACTGTTGATGAGGTTGAATAAATTATCGTTTTGCACGTATAATTAATAATCATAATTAATGAACATTCATTAAGGATTTTAAAACTTCGTTTAGTGTTCTCTCGGAAACTTTCTAACCAATCTTTTGCAGATGTTACAATCTTTTTTCCAATCTTTTCGAGATTGCTCATTTAAATTATATGTATTCAGAGTGATACCAGACGAAAAATATAGTAAAAAAAGGACTTCCTCCCACACCACCACAAATATCATTCTATACTAAATAAACATATAATAACTTACCGCTGCAGGTGGATTTCTGTTTTAAAACATGAAATTTCAGAATGCGAATGGTGCAGCAAAAGGGACGGCTTTATGTAAGTCAAATTTTTCAAATAAATGTTTTTATTTTCTTTGCATAGCTCAGACTTTTCTCCTAATATTCTCTTTTTATAGAACCAACGTGCCACAAGGGGTCCCTTCGTCCTCCGAACTTGACTTACACTCTACCTTTACAGCCAAAGCAGTTACGCCTTTATCAGTTAAATCTCCGAATGATGGTAAGGACTCCAAACTAATGATCAAATCTGCAAATAATTTTGACGTAGAATGCGCTGGAAACTCAGAAGAGGAATCATCGCAGAGCACTATCAGTGACGATCTTTCAAGCACAGACGGAGTAAGCTTTGAGCTCAAATTAAAGATATGGTAGAATCATTAGAAAAAGTGAGCAACTTTGAATGATGTAAAGATTTTCGGATCTGGAGTTTTGTCTTCTAAACGATAGCTCATAAGTAACCAATCACAAATCTACCGAAAACCTTACCAATTTATAAGAATTCTACAAAGAAAGTAATAAAGCATTTATAGAGAATGAGCTTAAGGGTTCCTGTGATGAAGTGAAGTTTGGAACCAGTGAACTTCAAAGAGATCTTCAATGTTTTTTATTTAAAGAATGTAAAAAGTGAAGCAAGTTAATCAGATTGTTGAAAATGCAAAATTTCTTAGAAAACTGATTCTTATTTGGCAATGTTTTTATTGTTAAAGAAGGAAGTCTTCGATATATTTGGTCCACAGCCAGTTCCATTCATACCGTTAAGCTGTGAGAATCGACAAGCCATTTGTATGTATCTTGGAATGGATTTCAATGCCGATTGGATGCAAGTTTCAATTCCAATTTTGAGTATTGTTTAAGTAGGAATCCATTACTTCTAACAGTAATTAACCAATGGTACTAATATTTTCCAGTTACTCAAAATAGCAGCCGGTGATTGCACGGCTATGTTTCCTCATGTATCTCTTAATGTCTTAATTGATGTATCATCTGTCTGGAGTTCTTCTAACACTTGTCGGTTGTACATTTGAAGCTTAAGGTGCAGAGCAAGACAGTAAGTTTGGATATATATCGTATCGTGTCCCTACACGACTCATTCATTGTCACTTCCACATCACTACAGCTGTTTGCACCGTTTTGTTAGGTTCATTGAGTTAAATGCGCTGGATTAGCGATAGATTTCAGGGTTCAGTCTTCAGTTATAGAGATGGATATATCCGACAAACCACTTCAACTGGTTGATATCGAAGGGGAATGTAACTGTCTCTTTCATTCGCTGGCTTTTTATGTTGCTGGTAGTGAAAGCGATCACAAAGTGCTCCGAGAATCTGTAATTATATTTTTGATCAGCATTAGTTTGAAAAAGACTGTCAAAAGTTTCAAAAATTAGCCCATAATTACGAATAATTATTAGTAATTTCTTATGTTCTAGATTATTGGCTTTGAAATGGAACATGTAGATGAATTCGCTGCAATAAAGGATTGGACATATGACAACTGGACTTGTCATATGAGATTGTTAGCAGAAACTGGTTTAGGAGGTGATCTGGAACTTTACGCTTTTGCAACAATGTTTAATGTTGATGTTTGGGTTTTTTACAAGGAACAGTGGCTTTGTTATAGACCTAAGTTTCGGAAGATCGGTGGCAAGTGGGAAGGTAAGCCAGTGTATACATATTTATGCTTATTTTGCGCTGTTCAAAAATTCAGAAAATTTCATTCTTCACAAGTTTTCGAATCAAAAAAAAATCAGTCGAATTAAGCGACTGAGAATATGTAGTGGTATTAGAGACAATGATCTGGTGCAGAAATTTTCTCAGAATATGCGAGTAGATGAAGCCTAATTTTTTCTTGTTTTAAACCTCTTTCAAAATTGTCTAGGATTTGAGATGTCTGAATAATTAACATAATTTGTCATACTTCAGTTTTCTTTGGACTTCTCGAAATTTCAATTAATACGTATTGAAATTTTTAGAAATAAATATTGAAGACTATTGCATTGGTGAAAACGAGGGTGTCTATCTGATGTACGACCATTGTCTGTTTTCTCCGGTGGTTACACCTTCGGTACAGAAAATTTCTGTCTTACGATTTTATCACTGTCGAAAACTCTATTATAGAAAAAGTTATAAGCTCGCAAAGTTTTTGATACGAGTAAGTGGCTTGTTGTGATTTCATGATGCTTCATTATGAAAAGTTAAATTTAGAATGAAATCTTCCTCAAAAATATCGTACTCAGCAACTCAGATGATAGCAGTGATACCAATTTTATGCAAGAAAATGCTCAACCGGAGGTAAATTTGTTTGCTTATAAAATCTTCACTTTTAATTGTTCTATAAGCACAATATTCCACATTCTCTATAATGAAAATAAACTTCCGTGGTGCAAGCATCATGAAGTATCCTCACTGAAATTCTCTGCACTTATGAAGTAGGATTCCAAATGGGAGAAAAGGAATGTTGACATTGTGAAATTTCCCGCTCTTGTCTGTCCGACTTCTTTCCGTATTTTCTTAATGCGAATATTTTAATTTAGGATGTTCATGACAATAACGCTGATGTGATTTGTGATGCGGCTGCTGCCACTCATGTAAGTTTTATACGTTTTTTTTGACTCAACTATTGAAAAGCACCATTTAATAGAAAATTCAGTTGTGAATGGATCGTGCCATGAAACTTCAGCTCCATTTTTTTTGCTTTTCTAGTTAAAATCAGTCCTTATATTACTCATATGAGTGAGTCACCTCTCACTTAAAAATAAATGAGTATCGCGTAGTCGGAAAAGACATTATAATGATGTGCATAACTGATGAATTTCTTTTGAGGAAGATAACACGGGGGCGTCGTATCGACTAATATCTGTCGTGAGTCATTTGGGACAAACAGCAAACAGTGGTAAGTAATTGTGGTTGTATATTTAAAAGTTTTAAATACATTTTAAAATATCTTTTCCTATATAAATTGGCTGATGTTTTGGAGATTTAGTTTCGATTCAAATTTCTAACCTTCCTTAGTTTGTGGACTGATTCGACCTTCGACTTGACCAGTGAAGGAAAAGCCCACGAAAAAAAGTATCGGGAAATTTAAAAGAGAATCATTTTTCGGTATAGGTCACTATATATGTGATGTTTGGTGTAATAAATCGAGACGCTGGTTATTCTGCAACGATGAGTCAATCGCACCTATTGATGAAAAATCAGTGTTGGACAGATGCCGTTGTGGATATGTCTATTTGTACCTTAATAGGTGAGAATATTTCAGATTTTCTAAATAAAAGTGGAATAAAAGTCCTAATAACTTTTGCGTTTCCATCCCATTCTTTTATGAAAAGGGTGCATTGCGATAGTGCAAAGTATAATTCGGATCACAAACGTGATTATTACACAATCGTTACTTGATAAATAAATCTCGTGTTTATCCTATATTTAGAATACCCTTAAATTAGTTCATACGACTATTATTTTAGCGAACTGTTCGAAAATCAGTGATTACAGAAGATGCATTCTAATATTTCTCGACTAAATCACTTTCTAAATCGGTTCGACGTTGATCGTCAATTTGAATTTTTGCATTTTTTCTTTAATTACATTTATCGTATATATACTCTAACGTTATCATTGTTAACTGTTGATGTTATTTACTGGAATTTGTTGTCTCCAATTTTATTTTCCTTATGCTTTGTTAGAAAGTACTGCGAATATAAATTTTCATTGAGTTTTTCTGAGTAAATTTGGTTCATATGTGTTTTTAAAAATTTGCGGGATTTAAAGAATTTATTCTTTTCTCTAATTACAGAAATTCTCTAGTATTAATTTCGGTTATTTTTTTAACTGTTATGATACATAGAATCTTGTGTACGTGGTTGTATGTAAAATTCAAATACTTGTTCTACTCGATTATTTTAATCAAACGAAGAAATGAGATGTTGGTGTCGACATTTTTGTAGATCATATATAATCTGCTGGTATTGGCGAAATATGCATTTTCTTTACTTTATGTACCACACAGATGCATTTGAGTTGCTTGATTTTACTGTTCGCTGTTTGGTTTGATAAAGTGAAATGATGCGAAAGTCAACGTCAAAAATGTAAATGCAATAAAGTCCGCATTGTTAAATTGAGAACATCTGAAATATAATTTTCCGATTTAGACGTCAACATTCAATGCTAATGAATGATTCATCGCAAATTATTTCTTCGACATCTCGTATTTAAGAAGATTATTGAAATTTCATGAACAATTTAAAGAGATTATCTAAGAGTGCTTCCATCATAATTTACGTTCCTTTTTTTTCATTTTTCTTGCATGGCATAAGAATGTAAATGTGTAATCAATCAGGCACATTACAATGGAGATTTTAAACATATGCATTTTTTTACTCATAATATATTGCTTAGGAATTGATTCTTTTTTGCGGCGTAAGCTAGATATTACTTTAGGTCTGGGTATTTTATCATTTTTATGCTAATAACTTGAAATTCCTATCCCGTTGAAAACATTAATTATCGGCCGATTTAGTAATTGCAGTGATTATTATGAGGCTAGATTATACCCAGCGTTGCTTTTATAATTGACTTCCGATATATTTCTCAAACTTGTACTATATTTCAATAGATCCATAGAGATGTGAATATTTAATATGTTAGTAAACGTCATTAATCCTTCAATCTACCTACTTTTGAGCTGACTGTAATGTAATTTGTTTAAAGCATAAAATCAATAGAGATAAGAAATCATTTCTTATTTCTATTATCATAGAAATTTACGTGAAAGTAAAATGCTTTCATTTTCTTTCTTTTTTCTCTTAATGTAATTAATTTCGTTTATAATTGAATTAGAAGATAAGCATAAATTATAAGCACGCAAATAATATCATTTCTTATTTACAAAACAATTATTAAGAAGGTAAAAAAAAAAAGATAAATTCGTTATATTACTGTGTATCAGAATTGTTATGAAGAGGATCATGAAATAATATACGATTAATATAAACATAAAGATAAATACGACTATAAGTCAATTATTTACGTGTTCATTTACGTGTACTTGTTATATATAAACATATATTCTACATTCATCTATATCGCACCAAAAATTTAACATTAGACCTTTCCTTTATATGTCAAGCATACTATAATTATTTGTCATTATTATTTATAATAATAATTATTAATAATTATTATATAGTAATTAGCAGTAACAATTGTTGCAATCGTACTTTTCGTAGTTTCAGTATTCGTTTTCAAACCAACACTGAAAGCAGAGGAACACAACGAGTGAAAAGACTAGAAATTTTGAAATGCTAAGCCAAGGGATTTTAGGGTCATTTGTAGGAACGTCTGAGATGTTTAGCTTAGTATATGTGTTAGAGGGAAATATCATCAATTGGAAATTCAATGAATCTTAAAGGATAGAATAGTAAAGGGGTTAATGATGTGGTTTGAGGAGGGAAGGAATAGAAGCGTTAAAAATGAAGAAGGACAGGAAGAGGATAAATGGAAAGTTGAGATAAAAGAAAGTTAAGAGAAGGAATGATTCTATGAATACATCCTTTCTACTTCTCTTACTTCATTTTTTCCTCCTCCTCTTCCTTATTATCTTCATCCCCTCTTCTTTACTTTTCAATCTACCCCCTTATATATATATATATATATATATATATTGCTGCCTGTCACTCATCTCCACCTCTCATCATCATTATCATCACCATCATCATCATCATCATTATCATTATTGTTATCATTTTCATCATCATCATCATCATCATCATAACAAATCGTTTGTTACAGGGAGTTATTTCGAAGTAACCTAATAAGGTGAAACTAATTTAAAGAAATTCCTCATTACGGTGTTTGTTTAGCATCATTCTCGCAATTCATTCAACAACGGCCATTTATCAGTTTGGATCTTCAATTTGGATATTACATCTTCAAGCAATATATATATCTATATATTAATATGTCAACATTTTACCATTATTTATTCCACAATTTTGCTTCTATTACACTTAATTATTGTGCTGATAATACAAAAACGAATTATCTTGTAATTTATCATTTTTTTTTTTTTAATTAGATAATATTGGTTTAAAAAAAATTGAAATAAACATTATTAATGTTATATCGGAAAAACAACAACAATAACTGATATTACTGCTACTAGTACTACTACTATTACCATTGCTATTATTTTTGTTACTACTATTACTGATGATATTAATGATCTGTTAATGTTATATATATTTTTTGGAATTTATCAAAATGTTACTATCATAACAGGTTATCTTTATTCATTAATTACATTCATCATATTCAAAAGAAAAGAAAAACAAAAACTTTGTAGAATTCGCCAGCTTAACAACTCTGATCGGTGAAGGTACCATTCAACGCAATGTTTTATGTCGTATCATTTTGGTTGAAACAGATGTTTCTTATCCATCTTCTACTTTTTTCCTAAATTTTGTGCTTCATTTATTGACACCACATCAGATGGGATATATTAATCGGATGATTATTTTCCTCTAATTAAAAAAAAAATAGAATTAAAGGTACAGTTTAGAGGCTTATGTTTGGTTAAATTTGAATTAAATCATTTACCTCTCTCTCGCTCTCTCTCTCTTTTTCTTTCTCTCTTTTTCACATATCTAATGCCTTTTTCCTTTCTTTTTTGTGTTTTTCAAATATTTGTAAGACATATAGGTACGTTTTATATATATATATATTAAAGAGGTTAAGAAAAGAAAATAATAGATGCGAAAAAAAGGAAAGAAGGAAAGAAGGCAATATCGGCTGGCAATAATTGAAATACAAAGTTTAAAGAATGATTGGATAGGATAGAAGTGACAATTTATCCGTATTAGTGTTAATTTACATCATTTTAAATTCTTTTATTTTTTTTTTTGTTTCTTCCCTTTAAAATATTAATGATCGTATATTTCTTGATTGAAAATGACAAAAACGATTGATAGTAGTAGACAGACGATCATAAAATTTATCAGGCATATATTGGATAATGAAATATTAGTTAATGATACTAAAAGAATGATAATGAAGTATTAAAATGACAACGTATTATATATTTTTTTTTATTAGTGTTAATATAATGATAGTATTATAACAATGATATTTTGTGATTTAATAATTCTACGTTAATTTGCTACGCTACTACTTTAATGATATAGCATTTGCTATATACTGTGTTCATTGAAATGCTGTAACTAATATAGGTTAAATCATACTTCTTCTCTTATTCGTATTTTATTGTTATGTCAAAAATTTTCTCCTATTAATACATCGATTAGTTTCATAATATTATTTTCATTCCTTTTTTTTTTTTTATTTTTAATACTAAAAATTTGATATAATTCATTTTTAAAAATTTTAGATTTTAATTAATTAAATTAAAAGAAAAAAAAAATACCATTCTGCGAAAATTCCATCATAGCAATTCATAATTTTTATGATAAAATTTGTCCTTTAAAAGTATCCTTTTCGATAATTTCTCATATAATTTTTATCCTTTCTTTTTATCTCAAAAAAGTAGAAAAAAATATCACACTATCCATATCATATCATATCATATATACTAGAAAATATTTTATTAATACAAAAATTTCTT